>SEYY01022587.1:75000-88151 GCA_009176605.1 Armadillidium nasatum
AGCAGGAGTTGGATTCCCATCTCTTCGAGGTACAGGTGGATATTCTGTAGTTTGTAGTTTGGCTCGAACGGTAGGGTGATTGACTCACGTGCTTGGGGGCGCAGGTTCGATCCCACTTCGGGATCCTAGGTATATAGTACCTAGAAAAGTTCCTCTCCTCGAATAGGGCAATGCCCGTGAGATGTGAACTTTTATAGAAAAGTAAAAAAAAAAAGCATAAGAATGTATCTCCAATGAATAGCGTGAAGGCATATTATCCTGAAAGATGACATCCACATTCCTCTTTGTCATTAAAGTCCTCATGTCCAATTTTTAAGAAAATCTGTGTGGGCTCCAAACTTATGCCAGCCCAAACTATCACAACGTCACCTCTGAAAGGGACCCTTAAAGAAATGTTGCAACTTTGGGCAGAGTGCTCTCTCGGATGCTTCCACACTCGCTAATGTTCATCTGATACATGTGCTGTTGTGCAAACTGAGACTTTTCAGTGAGGGGTACATTACTTCATTGTACTATTAATCAATTTCCATAGGTCCATGCTATCAATAATCCTCAACCCTATACACCAATGTGAAAATAGGATCTGTGGCAAGCCATCTAGTAAATATTCCAGTCTCATGTATTCTTCTTCAAATTATTGGATTGAAAATGGGAATGTGTACGACTCTATTGAGCAGATTTCATATCTGAATGCTCATTTGGAACTAATCTCACAGAACTACCAGAGAGGGAAATCCGTCATCTATGTTAGATTTTATAGAAGATGAGCGGCATTTAGTAACTATTGTAGTCTCGTGCATTCTTTTTTGAACTGTACAGTTGGAAATGTGTACAGGTCTAACTACAGAACAGGTTTCATAGCTGAACATTTGTTTGGAACATCTTGCAAAACTACCCGATGGGAGAAATCTTATCCTAAACTAACTCTCAGGTACTGCCAGTCTCCCTGAACCGTTGGTGGATCCAACACACTATCAATTAGTTGAGCTTCAATCGTTGAGCCACTTGTCTCTTGGAGACAAATGCTGAATAAAATATTTAAAATTTTATTCATCATTCTGTGTCATGTTAACTATTATAAGTATAATATGGGAAATATAGAAATGAAAACCTGGATTCCTTTAACTTATAAGTAAATTCATTTATATAATCACTCTATGTGTAATTTGTTTAATACCTTTATATATATATATATATATATATATATATATATATATATATATATATATATATATATATATATATATATATATATATATATATATATATATATATATATATATATATATATATATATATATATATACAGAACGCCACCACTCACAGGCAGCGCCCTTTTCAAGGAGGGGGCACACACAGAGGAAGGAAAACTCACTCAAACACACACCTAACGCACATCTCTCAGGTCGGCACAGACGGAAGCCTTGAAGAGTGGAAGATTAAATACAGGAAGAAAAAATAGATGATGATAAAGAGTTCCACAGAACAGAGGTGGCTGGAAAGGAGGCACCACAATGAGCTAGCCTGGAGTTTCCCACGTTCCGCACAAAATTGGTGCGAAAGCAGGGCACCCCTTGTGCAATGAGGACGACGCAATGGTGGAGGAAAGCAAGAGGTCAATTCCCTCGAGCACCTGCCATTGTAGTACCTATAGAAAAGAGTCACATCGCAGAGATAGGAGGTCAAGAGAGTTTGAAAGTTGGGGACAGTTTATTAATCTTTTAGCTTTAGACTCAACCCTATCCAGAGGAGAGGAGGAGCCGGAGCTCCCCCAGATGTGAGAACAGTACTCCATACAAGGGCGGATAAGACCCTTATATATTTGGAGAAACTGCTCAGAAGAAAAAAATTCTTGCTCCTAAACAGAACTCCCAGCTTCTTAGAGGCCGTTTTAGCAACCATTATGATATGAAGTTTCCAAGACAGTTTATTGTTTATGTTTAGACCAAGAATACTAATGTTATTTACAGGAGAGACGGGAGAGCCATCGAAGAGAATAGGAAAGTTGGGAAGTGTTTTTGAGAGGGAGATGTAAAGAAGTTGAGTTTTTAAAGAGTTGAATTTCACAAGGTTGCTATGACCCCTCCGAGAAATCCCATCCAGATCGGCAAGAATAGAATCGGAAAGTTGAAGACGAGAAGCAACTGTAGAAGCAAAAGATCGAGCAGATCTGAAATGAGTAGAAGAATGTAGAGTTGAGTCATCAGCATAAGAGTGAACAGAGTTAGAAGTGCATTAATGAAAAGTAAGAATAAAGTTGGATAAAACAGAACCCTGAGGAACACTACAGTTGACAGAAAAAGATGAAGAGGTCGCTCCATCTACAAGTATTAGTATGAGAGGAACCCAACCACTCAGTGTGGTGTAAGTTGAAATCCCCTAAATAGAGAACTTCAGCATTTGGATAAGAAGAAATAACAGTCTTGTGAGAAGTAGTAAGATATTGAATAAAAAAATGGAAAATCTGTTCCATTAGGGGAGCAGTAGCAGAAACACAAGAAAACTGAAGTAGTAGGAAGACAGATTTTAAGTCATAAAACATCAAAATTAGGAGATTCTAGATTTACGAGACGTGTCACAGGAGTGTTAATGTTAATATAGGCACATACTCCATTTAGTAGGAAATTGTGAAAAAAGTTGTAGTTAGAGACATTAAGATTGCTAGAGAAAGAATCCCTGTCCAGCTGGGTCTCAGACAGAAGCAAAAGGTTAGGACGAGAGTTAGTGAGGTAATGTTCAACAGAAATTAGATCTGACGTCACAAACGTTAGAAAAGGTAATAGAAAGCCCCCATCTACCCCCAACCCCACAATCACTCAAATTGGGCATTCAAAGAACACACACACACACACACACACGCAAGCACGCACACACGTAAACACACGCACACTAGAACAAAGACGTTTACACACACGAACACAAAAAAAACTAACATTAACAAAAAAGTATTAATTAAAAAATTAAAACTTAAAATTAATATTAAAAATATTAAAACTATGATTAAGACCAAAAAAAAAAGATAAACCCTGACTAGAGCAGTTTAATTGAATCCCCAAGAAAATATATACCAAACTTAAAACGGTAAAAGTTTAATTAACGTTAGAACAATACTTATCTTAAAAAAAGATGATTACTTCTGTCAGTAAAAACTTCCTAAAATTAATTAGTAACACTAAAAGATTAAAACACTACACATCAGAGAAAATTATAGAGCAACAGATTTAAAACCAAAAAAGAAAACAAGAAAAAAAAACAAAAAACAAAAAAAAAAAAAAAAAAAAAAAAAAAAAAAAAAAAAAAAAAAAAAAAAAAAAAAATAAAATATATATATATATATATATATATATATATATATATATATATATATATATATATATATATATATATATATATATATATATATATATTCTTGTGTTCTATACTTAACTAGAACAATAATTATATTAAACTTTTTAACTTCTGAAAAATATTAAAAATACAACGTACTTACTTTTGACAGAGTTAGCAGATTTCTTTGACTTCATTTTAAATTCTGCCTTGACAAGCTTGAGAATGACTTCATTAACTTTTATTGTCCATTCTGATTTCCGTTTTTTAATACCAATACCCTTTAATTCAGCCTTCCTAATAGGATACACAAATGGTGGTTTTGTAACAAAAGGGTTTATATAAGTTTCGTTAATGTTTTTGTCATTTTTGTTTAATATTCTCATCCAATCATTTACAAAATGATCTCTATAATGAGTCCATTTGTATGAAGATCCATGGACAAAAAGCCAGTTATCGTCTGCTCCACTTTTATTCATGTCAAAATTGAATTGAACTGTAAGCATATAAGGCTGGAGAGGCATTACAACCACCGGCAGTTTATTCCTCACCCTATCAACAATTCTTATAAATGATGTTATACTATTACTAATGAACAATTTTCCTTCTTCTGTGGTATTAGATGATGAATCCTTCAATTCATATACAATGAAATTGCCTTTAAATTTAGATGTAATGGATTTAGTTTCAACATACTTTTTCATTATGTCTTTTATGTGACATATAAATATACACAAAGAATTTGCAACAATACAGCCTTTTTCCTCTAAGAAATCTATCACATTATCTTCATTTAAATCTGATATCGATTTATTTATAAAAGTAAAATTCAAAAGCTTTCGAGTTTTTTTAAATAATGGGTTGAATCCACCAATTATGTAAATATGATCATATCTTGGAAGTACATTCTCAATTTTTATTCCCTTTTCTAAGTTAATTTTACTAGAGACTTTCTCTTCTACTTCAGAATCAGAGAGAAAAGTATATGGAACCAGTTTATTTGTTTCATTTTCATTCTCATTTTTTAATATTTTGAATTCGTAACTTATTTCTTTGTTTTCACCTTCTGGTTGGATCTCAATTTTGGAGGAATGATCTTCAATTGCTTTTGCAGTTATTTTCTTCAATTTGCCAGCTGTTGAATTACTTTCTATGTCAATCTCAGTCTTGGATAAATCTTCTAGACTTGATTTTGCAGTCATTTTATGTGATTTACCAGCATTTTGATCACAATCTATTTCAATCTCGATCTTGGATGAATCCTCTACAGTTGAGTTTGAAGTTGTTTTATGCATAACAATTTTTGAATTATTAATATTACTAATAATACTTTTGCTCGAGTCCTCACCTACTGAAGTTTCATGTTTCTTATGATTCAAATTTTCATTTAATGAGGCATTTTCCGGAAAACTTCCAGTCTCAACGATTTTACTCGGTTTTAATGAAGATTTTTCTATTTTAAAATCACAAAGCTCTTCAATGTTAATGCTGCCATCTTTTATTTTCTGATTGCTATTGACATCATCATGATTTAACAACATACTAGCTTCATTCTTTGGTCCATCACACTGAACATTTACTTCAAAAGTTTTATTAGATATACTTTGTGTTTGACAGTTTTTTAGATTACAATTGTCAATATTTTGCTGCAAAATGAATTCCTTTTTGACATTATTCTCCTCAACATCAAATACAGTTAAATGATCATCTGTATTTTCTTCTAGGTCTTCTAGTACATTAAGAGTTTCATTTTTAGATAGTTCTTTCAATGACAAATTTTGGAAACTGGTTTTATTTGAATATTGTTCAGGTTCTTTCTCAGAAAAATTATCAGAAATATCCGTGTTCTTAAAATCTGTGTTAAAGGGACAACCTGTTAAGTTATCCTTTACTGGACTATCATAATGTCCATCTAAAGGATGGTCAGCTTTATTTTCAACTCCATCTTTTAATATTGACTTCCCATTATCAAAAGTTGTATTTGATGGGGCAATCTTTTATTATGTCAGTTTTATTCAAATTCATTTCAACATTCTCTTCAAAGTTATCAACCACATCATCAACTATATTTTCAAAAGCAATTTTCTTCAATGAGTCTTCATGCATTTCTACTTCATCATCTGCATCAGGATAATCTTCCTTTTCTGCTAATTCAATAACTTTATTTACCCTCTCTTTTACAACTGAATCATTACGATTAACATGATCATCAAATTTATCATTATCTACTTTGAGACTCTCTCTAACTGTTAACTTCTCATCTATATCAACAAGTCTGATAAAATTTACTTCATTATTTTTCTGATCATCTGTGATCAATTTAATTATTTTGGGGTCATTAATAATTTCAATATGATTAATAGTAAGTTTTGACATTTCTTTCTTTGTGCTATCTCTAGAAGCTTCATTCATTTCAAAGTCAACAGTCTGATCAGAATTATCTACTGATTCACCTAATTTCAATTTTATTGTTATGTTACATTTTTCAATAGTTTCTTCCCCAGACACAAACCTCAATTTTGACCCTTTATCTGATTCTTCTATGATTTTTTTAGAGCCTTCAGAGATATCAGGTTTATCTTCAGAGGTCTCTTCTTTTTTAAAAGTCTTTTCAGCAAAACCAACATCCTCAATCTGATTTACTTTTCTTTTATTACATAAATCTTGCACAACTTCTATTTTAGAGTCAAAATTTTCCAACTTACCAGGTCTAAGGACAGTTTCATCAAATACATCAGTACAAATATTAAATTTCTGAACTTGATTAGATGTATCAAGGTTTTCAAAAGCTATTTCACTGACATTTTGGCTTTGTGATTTACTATCCACTCTAGCCCTACTAGATTCTAATTTATTACACGAAGATTCTTGCAAATCCTTTTTCTTCTCAACGTACTGTTCATTATTGTTGATAGTCTTCTCTTCAGATTCTCCAAACCTTTCATTTATAGATTGGGCTTCTGAAGATCCATCCACATCAAAAATTTTGGATTCTTTTTTTTCTGACTTATAATCGAAAGAATCCATTTTTACTCTATGTATATCTTCTGAGTCTCCAGATTTTCTAAAGCTCTCATCCATTTCTAAATCATTATCTATAGTAACATGAGTCAAAGCTTGAGAACTATCATTCCTTGCAAAATTTTTATCTTCAGGTATACTGCCAGAGGAAAAATTACATTCACTAATATGGTCTACAGTTATATTAAGTGTTTCTTTGGTTATGTTATCTGATTTTGTTTCACTAACTGAAATTTTTGTGTCATTTTCCAATACTGAAGTTGATTCACATGATTCAAGATCCTCTTTATCTTTACTTACATTATTGATTTCTAGTGCAACTTCTTTAACACTGTTTAAAAAACATTCAATTTGAATGTCTGAAATATCTTCTTTTGAGAGACTAGAATAAGCATGCTGAGATGCTAGAATATTTTTTCTGTTAGATTCAGCTGCTACTGGAGAATATAATCTTCTTGATGAATTCTCAATGTCATCTTCAAGAACATCTCTGCCTTTGCTTCCATCATCATCATAACTGCATTCGTCATCACCAAATATTTCATATTCCAGTTCTTCTTCAATTAAAAGCTGTTCTTGAATATCTTCACTCAAATCAGATTTATTATCATCACATGAACTGGTAGAATTTTCTTCTACTTCCATAGATTTACACATATCCTCTTTTGGAGATTTTTCTTCCAATGGCAAAATATTAGTAGAAGCTTCTAAACTCTCTCCATATACTATACTGTTATTTGACTGATTGGTATCACTTGAAATGATCCCAACATCAAATGAAGATTTTTCTATTTTAAAATCACAAAGCTCTTCAATGTTAATGTTCGCATCTTTTATTTTCTGGTTACTATTGACATCATTATGATTTGACAATATACCACCTTCATTCTTTGGTACATCACACTGAACATTTACTTCAGAAATTTCATTAGATATACTTTGTGTTTGAGAGTTTTTTAGATTACAATTGTCAATATGTTGCTGCAAAATGACTTGCTTTTTGACAATATTCTCCAAAACATCAAATACAGTTAAATGATCATCTGTATTTTTTTCTAGGTCTTCTTGTACATTAAGAGTTCCATTTTTAGATATTTCTTTCAAGGACAAATTTTGGACATTGGTTTTATTTGAATATTGTTCAATTTCTCTCTCAGAACAATTAGCAGGATTATCCATGTTCTTAAAATCTTTCACAATGTTAAAGTAATCACCTGTCAAGCCATCCTTTACTGGACTATCATAATGTACATCTATAGGATGGTCAGCTTTATTTTCCAATTTATCTTTTAATACTGACTTTCTATTATCAAAAGTTGTATTTGATGGGGCATCTTTTATCATGTCAGTTTTATTTAAATTCATTTCAACATTTTCTTCTAAATTATCAACCACATCATCAACTATATTTTCAAAAGCAATTTTCTTCAATGAGTCTTCATGCATTTCCACTTCATCATCAGCGTTAGGATTATCTTCCTTCTCTGCTAATTCAATATCTTTATTTAACCTATCTTTTACAACTGAATCATTATGATTAACATGATCAACAAATTTATCATTATCTACTTTGAAACTCTCTTTATCTATTAACTTCTCATCCCTATCAAGAAGAATGATAAAATTTACTTCATTATTTTTCTGATCATCTGCGATCAATTTAATTATTTTGGGGTCATTAAGAATTTCAATATGATCAATAGTAAGTTTTGATATTTCTTTCTTTGTGCTCTCAAGGTTTTCAAAAGCTATTTCACTGACATTTTGGCTTTGTGATTTACTATTAACTCTAGCCCTACTAGATTCTAATTTATTACATGAAGATTCTTGCAAATCAATTTTTCTTCTCAATGTACTGCTCATTATTGTTGATAGTCTTCTCTTCAGATTCTCCAAATCTTTCATTTATAGATTGGGCCTCTGAAGTTCCATCCACATCAAAAATGTCAGATTCTTTTTTAAGTGACTCATAATCAAAAGAATCCATTTTTGCTCTACATATATCTTCTGAGTCTTCAGATTTTCTAAAGCTCTCATCCATTTTTAAATCATTATCTACAGTAACATGAGCCAAAGCTTGAGAACTATCAGTACTTGCAAAATCTTTTCCTTCAGGTATACTGCCAGAGGAAAAATTACATTCACTAATATGGCCAACAGTTATATTAAGTTTTTCTTTGGTTATGTTATCTGATTTTGTTTCATTAACTAAAATATTTGTGTCATTTTCCAATACTGAAGTTGATTCACATGATTCAAGATCCTCTTTATCTTTACTTACATTATTGATTTCTAAGTGCAACTTCTTTAACACTGTTTAAAAAGCTTTCAATTTGAATGTCTGAATTATCTGAATGAAATTTTTCTTCTTTTGAGAGACTAAAGTAAGCATGCTTAGATGCTGGAATATTTTTTCTGTCAGGTTCAGCTGCTATTGGAGAATATAATCTTTTTGATGAATTCTCAATGTCATCTTCAAGAACATCTTCTGGCTTTGCCTCCGTCATCATTACCATCATCATCATAACTGCATTCATCATCACCAAATATTTCAGCTTCCAGTTCTTCTTCAATTAAAAGCTGTTCTTGAATATCTTCACTCAAATCAGACTTTATTATCATCACATGAACTGGTAGAATTTTCTTCTATTTTCATAGATTTATACATATCCTCTTCTGGAGATTTTTCTTCCAATGGCAAAATATTAGTAGAAGCTTCTAAGCTCTCTCTATATACTATACTGTTATTTGACTGATTGGTATCACTTGGAATGACCTCAATAATAGATGATGGGACATTCTGATTTCCAGTTTCATTACTTTCCACTAAATTCTCATCATAAGTAGATTCCCATTCCATTTCTTCAGAACTAGCATCCAACAAAGCACCATCATGATTTATTTCAAGAGTTTCTTTATCAATCAGCTTTACAGGCTGGTTTGTCATATCTTTAATAATTTTAATCTGTGTTGGTTGAGGTCCTGTTGTATCCAGGTTCCGTAATTCATTGTTCACATTTTCTTTACCATCCAACTCAATGTTTTTACTCAATGTTGAATGAAGTCCTACAATATCTGGTTTGATATAAACTTCTTTATCATTCAGATTGAGTGGTTGGGCTGTTACAAATTTTTTGGTGTCCACATTTTGCAATATTACTGTCAATCTCTTCTATTAAAAGATTTTCAACAGTCTTATTAGTTTCATTTACCTTTTCTTCATTCATGCGACAAAAACCCTCAAATAGGTTCTGTCCTTTAACTTCTTCATTATACGGCTCTTTACTGGCTTGGATATTGGTTAGAACTTTCCTAGAAAACAATTCAACTTCACTTAAACATTTTTCTGAGATTTGCTTGTGACAAATAAATATTTCACCATTTTCAGCTCCTACAAAAATAATGTTTGGATTATTACTGAGGATTTTCTCATCATCAGCAATAGTTATGATATTAATGTCAGAACTAGGAGGTGTATCTAGTACATTTAATTTTATTGTGGTATCTAATTTCCTATCTGGAGTTTTATCCTCTCTTGAACAAATAAAATGTTCTGAAGAACGAGTTAACATATTAATATCCCCAGATAGTTTATCACTCAATTTTTCATTAACAGTAAGCATAGGATCTAAACACATACCTTCATCTATGTTAACGTTATTAACATTGATATCAGAATTTTCACCAAAAATTTTTATATTCAAGTTTACGTTATTAGAAACTTGTTCATCAAGGAAAAATCTATTCAAAATATCAGATTCGGGGTTATTTGAATGATCTTCAACATCATTAGAAAATCCTTTTTCACTTTGTAACACAATTCCAATGCTTTGTTTTCAGCACAAATTTCTTCAGAATTCCCTCCTTTAGTGAAAACATCTTGTGAAGATGTGTCATCTACTTCAGAGGAATTTTTATCTAAGAAAGAAAGTAAATTATTCTTCAGTGAAATATTACCATGACAATTGTCTACCATTACATTTCCTTCATTCCTTTTACCCTCTTTATTAATAAGAGATGAATCATTTGCACATTCTTCAGTAACTGCTACTCGTTTTTGATCCATTTCATTTTGAGAGGGAAAGGATGCATCAGAATTCTTATTAGTCTCTCTTCTAGTTTCAAATTCCTCATTGCCTTCATTTAATGTAGCCTTATCTGATGATGATACAAGTACCTCTTTACATGTAAACTTTTCACCAGAGTTAATCTTACTATTTTTGTACATTGAAACATTAATTTCAATGTTTTTTGAGTTTTCAGTCTGCTTTTGGGTATTCAATATTTATGCATGATGATGATGCTGAATCCTTAAAATACACATCATCACTATCATTATTTTTAATATTTGTAAACTTTGAAGAATTGCCTCCAACTTGTAAAATGGTTTTCTGAAAAGATTTCCTTGACTGAATTAAATCCTCTGTATCAGACATTAAAATTTCATCACTATTCTGAATAAAAGGTTCATTGTTATCATATACTTTCTTTGTTGAAGTGGATTCAAAATTTCCTTTCTCTTTTACTTCATTCCTATTAATTTTCTCAGACAAACTATCCACTTCTGTTAAATCTATTTTACAGGGAGTTTTATCATCGTCGTTTTCTATTTTCCTGTCATCAGAATATTGCTCCCGTTTAGTTACTTGTTCTCTCATGTCAGCCAAAATTTTTTCATTTTCACACTTACTTGAGAAAGATATAGCATGAACATCAACATTTGGAACCCATGATTTACTATCATCTGCCCCATTGTTACTACTATCCTGATGTTCTGATGTTATTAACTCACTTATAAAATAATTATCTTTCAAAGCATTATTATCCTGTTTCACAACATTCTCTGCAACACTATCGGATTAATTCTAATTTTGAAAGTTCAGTTTCAGTGTTTTCAACCACTACTGATAAATAATTTTCTTTTTTATCCAATTCCTTTTTCTCTATTATATCCATCTTGACATTTTGATTTAAATTCATATTGGTGTTCAATAAGTTTGTTTTATCAATTATCTCAACAGTTTCATTTCCATGTGTGCCTGCTTTTCGTTCATCATTTAAATCTTCATCATGGTCAACCACTAATAAAGGATTTTCATTTATCTCTGATACCTTTGCCTCTATTGTGACAGCCATATTAAATTTACTTGGGCTGATATCTTTGATTAAATTCACATTGGTGCTCATCAAATTTTTATCATCAATTACTTCAGCATTTTTGCTTCTATATGCTATAGATTTTGGTTCATTGTTTAAATCTTCAGAAATGGTTTTCAAATTTGGACTTTTATTTGCAGCTACCACAATCCCAAACCCACCACCATCTTCATCATTTAAGGTCTTGTTTGCTACAACAAAATCAGTTTCAGCATCTGAATCTTCTTCAAATTTATCATCACCTGCTTCTAAAATTTTTCTCTCTAGTTCTTCACAATCCGATAAAATCTTTCCAGCATCAAACTTTTCATTATAATGATTGCTGGTGGAATTTGGACTAATGGTATTTCCCTTGCTTTTGTCATTAAAATTTAAGGATTTTGTTTCAGGTTTCTTAATTATATTACTAGACTTAGGGACTGTCAAATACATCTGTTTGTAGAAATTTATCATAATAATAAGCTTATTAGTCCAAAGATTTCTGGGAATGAAAGGTAAATCTAAATTAGAAATAGTAGACCAACAAACAGGGTTGGAAGGATTATGAGTAATAGTAAACAACATTGCATTTAACATTCTTCTTTTAAGTTTTTTTGGGAAGTAGAGACTTTTAACAAAATTCTAAACCACCTTCATTTTGAACTCCGCAGCCCTTTACTTATCAATATAATCAAAATCAACCATCCAAGAAACACGGTTTAAATTTATTACACATTACTTTATGCAACAAACCATGAGATGAAGCACCAAAAAGAGGTCGAAATTGTAAGTACTTTCGTGGACAAATGATTAGTTAATAATCACTTTAGTATTAACGTTTGGTATATTTGTCAATTTTTTATGAAGAATTTCTTATGGAATTAAGATTTTTCAGGCCAATAATAAATTATCATTGAAGTATTATCCAAATGGTGGACAATAATGGGTTTTTTACATTTTCTTTTTAAAACATTCTTTCATTGGGGAATTCGTAAATGTTAATTAAAGTGAAATCTACAACAATAACAAATAAAGTAAGGACTTGAGTAGGCAGACAAGGAAGAAATATTTTCATGCGAATATTGTGGCCAATTTATTGGAAATTTTATATCCCAATAGGAATATGGAATCAAATTTCAATCTATATTTTCAAATAATTATTAATATGATTGTTTGCAATAAATATTATACGATCATATTCTTCACATTTCTCTTTTCTATAAGTAAGACTCTGATTTGAAAGCGTCTCTGTAAATTTCTCATTACTCTTACTTACAATTACATCAGTGGATATCTCTCGTAAAATTGCACCAGAATTATTCAAATTATTTTTCTTACCAACTGAATCATCATCAGTTTTGGTTGTTGAAGTTTTTTGAGAATGAATTTTGGTTTTCCTAAACACAGGTTCATTGCCAGAAATTGCTTGTCTGTCATTGGTACTTGAACATTCATGACTTATTTCTTTACTTTCCTTATTTTCACCAAGGCAAATCAACTTGTAAATATTTTGTGTTTACTTCTTTTGAGTTTATGCTTGAATTATTAGAGTTAAAGAATTTTTGTCACCTCTAAATTTAGAAACACCAGTTTTGTTTGACAATGTTTGATTTACAGCATGTGAAGCTCAGTCTTATTTACCTCTTCTGAAATTAAACTAGAATTAT
>SEYY01022589.1:5000-7500 GCA_009176605.1 Armadillidium nasatum
AAATTAATCGAAAAGGAGAATGAACGCAAATCGGGTCTTTCAACCTCTATTGCGGAAGAAGGAAGTGTAGCTATTTATAACGATAATAGAAATTTTAATGAACTTAATAGTAAGGACGTTAGTGATAGTAATAATAATGATAAAAGTGAATGTGAGACCTTGGATAGTGCAGAGAGAACCAGTTTTGAGAATGAGGAGAACCGTTTTGACAAAAATTTTGAAGCTTCCTGTACTCCACCTTTATATGGAATTGTAATGAGCAAGGAAATGGGTCTTGAATTATTTTGGCCCATCCGAAGGAATATTCCCAGAAAGAATAGCGGATGGACTTCTGAACCTGAAATTGGTTCATCTCCAAAAGATTTCAGATCAAACAGGAGATTTTCTTCTTCAGTAGAATACATTTCATCTGAAAATGACTCAATGATGGTGAGATATTAATGTCTCTATTTATGAATTTTAATTAACCTTTTTTTAATAGTAGTTTAATTAGACTATTAAAATAATTAAAAGGTTTGATCTAGTTTTTAAAATGTGGTTCATTAATCGTTTTAGTATGGGTTAGTATGAAAAGAATATTTAGTATTGAAAAGGGCTCTGCCCGTTAGTGGTGGCGTTCTGTAAAAAAAAAAAAAAAAAAAAAAAAAAAAAAAAAAATCATTACTCTAGTTATTTAAAGTTCTGTGTAGATCTTCAATGACCATAACTGAATCTTTAATCTTCTGAAATTGTTAAATTAATCCAGTATTGTAACATGATTCTAAAATTTCATTTCACAACAGAATATCAAATTGGAAATTTATTAAATTATTTTCTGATGGATTATTTAAAATTAATGTTATTTAATTTTTTTTTATTTATTTTTGTTTTTATTTTTATTTTTAAATATTTTGCTTTTCAATACCATTTGCCTAAAAGTATTATTTCAATGTTTTTTTTTTTATATTTATTATATATATATATATATATATATATATATATATATATATATATATATATATATATATATATATATATATATATATATATATATATATATATATATATATATATATATATATATATATATATATATATATATATATATATATATATATATATATATATACAAAAAAATTAAAAAGTAAAAATTTAATTATTATTATTATTATTATTATTATTATTATTATTATTATTATTATTATTATATTATTATTATTATTATTATTAATTTGCACATTTCTAGCATAGTTTTTTAATTTCTGTAAATTTATGTATTTTTTTATGAGTTAGGTTTATTATTACTCGATATATATATATATATATATATATATATATATATATATATATATATATATATATATATATATATATATATATATATATATATATATATATATATATATATATATATATATATATATATATATATATATATATATATATATATAATCCTTTAATACTACACTAGTTACTTGTTTTATATAGAGATCTATCCTTCCTTGTGGGGTATTAGTAATATATTTCGAGTGGTTTGGGTATTTAGGTTAGTTCAACTCACACATCTATTCTTGAGAGCTTGAAAGGGTGGAGGCTAGACATTTTCATTCCCTTTTCACTAAATCAAATAGATATTTTACATTCTTTTTCTACACCAAATTATTTTATCATTCCCCTTATACCATCGATAACATAGTGTACACTGCTCCTCTGAACCTATTAATCGAATATCTGCTCCATTGAGGAGGGCTCTCCCCACACATTTTCTGACAGTCTCAGATATTTAATTGTGTTTCTTCTAAGAGGTACATCACATGTACTTCAAAGAGCCTTCGATTTGCATACTTTGCATACTTTAAAACTTCAATTAATAAGGCATATCGGCTTTTAATTTTGGATATTGGTTTGTTATTCATTTTTTATTCCATAAAAAGAACAATCCTTTTTCCATCGGAGGATATATATATATATATATATATATATATATATATATATATATATATATATATATATATATATATATATATATATATATATATATATATATATATATATATATATATATATATATATATATATATATTATATATATATATATATATATAATATTACCCACAAAATAGATTTGTAACCTTTAAAGAATGTTTACCTGATTTAAACGCTATATATATATATATATATATATATATATATATATATATATATATATATATATATATATATATATATATATATATATATATATATATATATATATATATATATATCTATATATATATATATATATATATATATATATATATTCATATATATATGATCAATTCACTAATTGATATTCTTCCCTTAATTGTACTTTTTATTAATAGTATTTTAATTAGTTTTATTAGTACTGATATTTTTTAATTTTATTATTATTATTATTATTTTTATTATTTTATAGTTATTATTATTATTATTTTCTGTTATTGTTTTTTATTATTTATTTATTCATTTAATTATTATCATTATCATTAATATTATT
>SEYY01022589.1:15000-37500 GCA_009176605.1 Armadillidium nasatum
CAACGTCTGTATGCCTCCGTAGAAATCTTTCTTTGCAATGATGTTCAGTGTACTTGTCACGACTTTGTGGATTTTCGACTGCAAAACACACACCCATTCAAGTGTGTTTTTCACTTTGGGAACAAAATTTTTAAGCAGGGGCTAAGGCGGACAAAAATGGAGAGTGATCAAGCACAGTCGCATTTCGTTTGAGCAAAATCGCCTTCACATTCGCTGTCTTGTGTGAGGGAGCGTTGTCGAGTAGAAGAAACCAATTAAATTCACACATTGCCAGGATAACATGTCAAATTCTTTGTAGTAGCCCCATCTTTACATCTTTAAAATAAATTGCATTAACAATTTAACTCTCTGGAACAAATTGTATGTTTATTATACACTGTCAGTCGAAGAAAATCGCCAAAATGATCTTCACACGAGACTTCTGATATAGCACTTTTGTTGGTCATATAGAAATTTATCCGACCCATGCAGCAGATTGACGTTTAGTGTTGATATCGTAGGCAAAACAACATTCATCACCAGTTATAATCTTCTTAAAGAGGTCAGGAAAACTGTCTGCAGTAGCAATCAAATCTTAGCAAATTACAATTCTTTGAGTTTTTTGCTCTGAGGCCAAAGAGCATATAACAATTCGCGATTTTCACAAATCTTCCACAAAAATTTTTCTCATTGAGTCCTTGCTGATATTCACCTCCAGTATAAATTGACGATTTCACGCAACGCGTGACAAATTTTCTTTATTTTTCTTTACTGCGGCTCTCGATAGACCGCTCATTCCAAGGGTTGTCTTCAACGTCTTCTTGTTCATCACATAAACGTCCATAACATCTTAAAACATTCGAACGTTTTTGTGCTCGGTTTCTAAAAGAAAGTTTGTCGCTAAACGACGCTCTCGCACTAAAATCCACTAATGAGGCTTTATCACAACTATACTTTAGAAGCTACAAATCACTACTACTGCTCATGTTACTGTGTTAAGAGAACTCGCACAAGGTGTAGGGACGCGTTCCTTCTTGTTTGAGAAGAATGGAGAAGAAGTATGGCAGAATGAAATTATTACATGAATTCCCTCACAAAGGATGGACTTTAGGGGGTTTAGTCAATCTGCTAAAGAAAATTGATGAAACTGCAAGCATTAAACGAAAAGCAGGAAGCGGGCGTCCCAAGACGACTAGAAGTGACAATAACATCAAAGAAATTTCACAAAGAAATATCAGTTAAGAAGCGAACCAGGAACTCACGAGACACCTCCACAAATTTCAAAGTCTCTCGGAATTTTCAAAAGTAGCATCAAGAGTATCATCAGACAAGATTCAACCTTCCTGTTTTTCTTTTAATGCTTGCAGTTTCATCAATTTTCTTTAGCAGAGTGTCTAAACACACTAAAGTCCATCCTTTGTGAGGGAATTCATGTAATAATTTCATTCTGCAATACTTTTTCTCCATTCGATATTGTTTAATAAGAATTTTATCTTCTTCGGTAAAAGACATTATCTCAAGGATATAAATTTCAGAGATAAAATAATAGAATTAAGCTTTTTATATAATTTGAAAAAAAATCATAACAAATCAACAAATAGAGGTAGAATTTTTTTAAATTTTCTCAAATATAAATAAACAATCAATTATGCTCTTATCTAATTTTGAACTATCTACGTTGGATAATTTTCGAGTTATTGATAATTTTAAAATGCATGTTTTTTTTGGGGGGGGGGACCACCGTATATATATATATATATATATATATATATATATATATATATATATATATATATATATATATATATATATATATATATATATATATATATATATATATATATATATATATATATATATATATATATATATATATATATATATATATATATATATATATATATATATATATATATATATATCTTTGTGTGTGTGATTGCATAACCTTGAGGTTCTCTTTGGCATCGAATAATAGATTCCCTTAACTTTCCAAAAATTCAACTAAGGCGTTTACCACCGATTGTCAGGTTGTGTAAAATTTTGGCTACGTGAATCATTATCAAGGTTTTATATGACAGCGAGCACACATGCAACTTTAAATCTGACCTACTAAAATGGCTTGTGTTTTGACACAAATTGATTGATTGCCCAACAAGTTCTTATTTTTTTTTGTGTAATTTTTATTGTGGTACATCTGAGTTCACTAGAAACCAGGGGTCCAGATCCGTGAAAATTTTGGATATTTTTTGGATGGTGTAGGAACGAAATAACCGGACCAAAAGAAGAAGAAGAAAAAAAAAAAAAAAAAAAAAAAAAAAAAAAAAAAAAAAAAAATAATATTAATAATAATAATGGGTGGAGTCAAATAAAGGTATAGATTATTTTTGTTTTACAATTCAATAAATTAATCTGGAGACTGAACTTATGTCGGAGCTGTATAATTTTGAATGATGTAGCCTTAACCCTACAGTCGAAGCCTGGTAATATATTGATGATCGAACCGGAGTTAGATTAAACAAAAAAAAAATTTATGACTCCGCAATTCTGCTTGAACAGAAACAGTTGTATGAACATACATAACTCTATAAAATGAGTGTTCAAAATGAACAAATTTGTTTGTGTATTTACGGCTCTTCATCAGACGATTTAAGTGACAACCTTCTTCAAACATAAACTCATTCCCCTTATATTTCATCCCTCAATCTTGTCATATCTACTCCTTTCTCTGTCCAACTCTCAGACCCTAGACGTAACCACTATACTCAATCTTACATGCACTCTACTGGTAAAGTCTGGATCACACTCCATTTATCTCTTTTCCCAACTTCCTTTGACTTTCCCACTTTCAAACGCCGTGTATCTGGACACGTCGTGCCTTAGGGATGAAATATAAGGGGAATGAGTTTATGTTTGAAGAAGGTTGTCACTTAAATCGTCTGATGAAGAGCCGTAAATACACAAACAAATTTGTTCATTTTGAACACTCATTTTATATAGATATATATATATATATATATATATATATATATATATATATATATATATATATATATATATATATTATATATATATATATATATATATATATATATATATATATATATATAATATATATATATATATATATATATATATATATATATATATATATATATATATATATATATATATATATATATATATATATATATATATATATATATATATATATATATATATATATATATATATATATTATATATATATTATTATATGTATATAATGTTTGTAATAAATATATTGAATTAGAGGTTTAATTATTTTTGTTTATAGATTAGATTTCTTTATATTCTTTAATTTCCGGCTAATTATATACACATATAATACACACATCACACACAGGCACACACACACACAACACACACACACATACACATATATATATATATATATATATATATATATATATATATATATATATTATATATATATATATATATATATATATATATATATATATATATATATTTATATATATATATATATATATATATATATATATATATATATATATATATATATATATATATATATTGACGTTGAACAATTGATCTTGAATTTTCTTATCTATTTTATAGTATCTCAAATCATTTTATGATATACTTGTAAAACGTTTTATTCTTTTGCTTGAAATCTAAATTTTTTTTTTTTTTTAAACGAAATTGCGTAAA
Source organism: Armadillidium nasatum (assembly GCA_009176605.1). NCBI lineage: Eukaryota > Metazoa > Arthropoda > Malacostraca > Isopoda > Armadillidiidae > Armadillidium > Armadillidium nasatum. The sequence goes on from SEYY01022589.1 coordinate 18,690, forward strand.
GAAATCAACTGAACCCTGTATTAGCACTGAGGATATTTTCAATGTCTAATTTAAGACCTCACAGAGAATCAAAATTTCTTCTAATGAAGAAATTTCAACAGAGAGTTTTTGTGTCGAAGATATTTTCTTTCAAATTTTCTTCAATGGTCGAATTTTTCTACTTCAAATTTTGAAATATTTTTCAAAAGTTTACAATAAATCTCAAATTGATGGTTTTATTTTGATAATCAGACGATTTTTTGGTTCTTCGGCAAAAGAGAAAAGTTTTTTTTTTTCAGTTGAGGGAACTGAAAATTTTTTTTATTTTGCCGAAGAACCAAAAAATCGTCTGATTATCAAAATAAAATCATCAATTGTAGAAATTATTGCAAACTTTTTAAAAATATTTCAAATTTTCGTCCATTGAAGAAAATTTGGGAAGAAAATTATCTTCGACACAAAAATCTCACTGTTGAAATTTCTTCATTAGAAGAAATTTTTTTTTGATTCTCTGTGTTCTATATACGAATGCGTTTAACCATTCGCATCCGAGCGATATTTCGGGATAGAGTTTCGTCTACCATGTAGTTGTAGATGTCATAAAATATTCTGAAAGTACGGGTAGTCATGTTTCTAAAACAATATCATTATTATATGGAATCACAACAACGTTGTGAAAGTATCTGGTATTTTTTCTAATTTTAGTATCAAGGCTTTTTAGTCGTGGATTATTATTATTATGACTCTAAAGTTGGGTAGAATATGATAGCGAATTGAAAACGTGCCTCCCACAAGAAAATATTGACCTCTCAGAAACCCTTTATTATGAAGACCATATGAGAATATATGTGCAGATATAAAAGTTTTAAGACTGTCTTTCTATCACACCATAAGTAAGTGGATGATTGTTTTGGGTATCATGACAGTTACAATTTCTATGAATAACCTATTATATATATATATATATATATCTATGAATATATATATATATATATATATATATATATATATATATATATATATATATATATATATATATATATATATATATATATATATATATATATATATATATATATATATATATATATATATATATATATATATATATATATATATATATATATATATATATATATATATATATATATATATATATATATATATATATATATATATATATATATATATATATATATATATAGTTTTTAAAGATTTAATTAAAAATTATTTTTTTTAAATTAAATAAAAAAAAAAAAATAATTAAATAATAATAATAATAATAATAATAATAATAATAATAATAATAATAATAATAATAATAATAATAATAATAATTAATTTCAAGTGTTCAAATTTTTTAAATTATTCAAACATTTTTTTAAATGAAATATTACCACATAAATTATGTGCATTCAGATTGAAGACAATGTACGATATACTTAGACATATTAATATTATTATTATTATTATCATTATCATTATTATTATTATTATTATTATTATTATTATTATTATTATTATTATTATTATTATTATTATTATTATTATTATTGCAATTATTATTATTACTATTATTATTGCTATTATTACTATTATTATTACTTTTTACTATTATTATTACTTATCGCTATTCATTATTATTATATTATTATTATTATTATTATTATTATTATTATTATTATTATTATTATTATTATTATTATTATTATTATTATTATTATTATTATTAGTAGTAGTAATATTATTGCTATTTAATTAAATTATTATTTAATTATATTATTTTTATTTTAAATTTTTTTTTTTTTTTTTTTTTTTTTTTTTTTTTTTTTTTTTTTTTTTTTTTTTTTTTTTTTTTTTTTTTATTTTAATTAAAAAAAATTATTTTAATATTTTCTTATACTAAAAAATCATCAAAAAATTAAAAAAATTTTATTTCATTTTTATTTTATTTTTTTATTTTTTTTTTTTTTTTTATTTTTATCTTTTATTTACATTTTATTTTTTTTTATTTTTAGAACGTAGTCGAGCCAGTTTTAGGTTAATATTTCATCAATGTTAATTTTATTGTTGACTCAAATTTCAATGTTATTTGAATCCATGCAGCTGTCTTTTATTTTTGTTGTTTTTTTTTTTTATTTATTTTTTTCTATTAAATTAGTTTCCATTTGAAACCTTTCGAATTATATATATATATATATATATATATATATATATAATATATATATATATATATATATATATATATATATATATATATATATATATATATATATATATATATATATATATATATATATATATATATATATATATATATATATATATATATATATATATATATATATATATATATATATATATATATATATATATATATATATATATATATATATATATATATATATATATATATATATATATATATATATATATATATATATATAATATATATATATATATATATATATATATATATATATATATATATATATATATATATATATATATATATATATATATATATATATATATATATATATATATATATATATATATATATATATATATATATATATATAGCAAATCAACGATGCACTAACCGTATCAAATATAAAAAGGAGTTAGGACTTTCGACGCAAATGCGTCCTCATCAGACTCCTCCAAATAGAAAAAAAAAAATAATAAAAAAAAAAAGAGGCTAGTTAACGCCCCTCAAATATAAAAACTCGAATCAAAAACTCCCCACCACCTTCCTCTCCAGCTATTAAAACTTAAATTTATAAAACAATGGACAAATATCAAAATAAGAGTGAAAGAGATCTCTTTCAGTTTCCTTCAAGACTGATACACGGGAGATACAAACTTCCAAAGTAAGGTCTCTCTCGCTTAAAAAAAAAAAAAAAATATATAATAAAAAAAATAAGAAAATAAAAAAATAATTCTTACAAATAATAATAATAAATAAAAGAAATAAATGTCCACACACACATAGACATACAAAATAATGACAATAATGACTCTTGTATTATAAAAAAATTAAAATTAGGTCTAAAAACAATTAAAAATAAAATAAAACCACACAGTAAAAAAAAAAAAAAAAAAAAAAAAAAAAAAAAATAACATGTATAAAACAGCAAAATTACAGTTAAAAATGATACACAATTGATAAAACGATGTTGCACGAAAATCTTCCCCCCCCCCTCCTAAATAAATAAATAAAATAAATAAATATATATATAAATAAAAAACTAAATAAATAAATAAATTAATAAATTTCTTTTCAGCTTTTCGACTCATAAAAATACAGTTAATATCATAAATAATAATTGAGAAATCAATAATTATAATCAATACTTGTTCAGGTGTTTCAAGGACAAAATATTAAGTATTTTAAATACTTCTTGTGTAACTTTAAGTACATTTTCTAATACTTTATGTACTTTTTAAATTATTTGAAGTAAGTTTTGAAGTACTTAAAGAACATTTCGCAAAACTTCAAGTACTTTGTGTTATTTGTAAAATTTAAGTATTTTTCAAGTATTTTAAGAATTATTTTAAGTAAGTTTTGAAGTACTTAAAGAACATTTCACATTACTTCAAGTACTTTGTGCTATTTGTAAAATTTAAGTGCGTTTTCGAGTACTTAAAGAACATTTTGCATTATTTTAAGTACTTAAATACTTTATCTAGTACTTTATGTACTTTCTAATATATTTTAAATACTTTAAAGTACTTTTTAAATACTTTATCTAATACTTTAAGTACTTTCGAATATATTTTAAGTACTTTAGGTACTTTTTGGATATTTATCTAGTACTTTAAGTACTTTCGAATATATTTTAAGTACTTTAGGTACTTTTTAAATATTTTATCTAGTACTTTAAGTACTTTCGATATATTTTAAGTACTTTAGGTACTTTTTAAATACTTTATCTAGTACTTTAAGTACTTTCGAATATATTTTAAGTACTTTTTAAATTCTTTATCTAGTACTTTAAGTACTTTCGAATATATTTTAAGTACTTTTTAAATACTTTATTTAGTACTTTAAATACTTTTGAATATATTTTAAGTACTTTTTAAATACTTTATCTAGTACTTTAAGTACTTTCCAGAATATTTTAAGTACTTTTTAAATTTAAGTACGTTTTCGAATTATGGAAAACTTCTTCCCAGTCACCTTCGTCGTGTAGAAAGGAAATAAAAAAGCCTCCGTTGGGTTTATAAAACATCATATATTGACTTAAAGGGGAAAAGGAAGATAGAAATATGAAGAATGACCGAAGATCGAATGATGCAGCATCGATACAAGGCTCGATCTTCAATGATTTTTTGGGCTCTTCTTGGTTATTTATGAATTCGAAATTGATAAAATTTGATAATTGGGTGTGAGGGAGGCTGATGCTATTCGCATTTGTCATTTGTTTGTTAGCGCAGTAAATAAGCATATATTTAGGATATTATTATTATTATTATTATTATTATTAATTATTATTATTATTATTATTATTATTATTATTATTATTATTATTATTATTAAATAGTAAATAATAATAGTAATTATTATTATTATTATTATTATTATTATTATTATTATTAAATAGTAAATAATAATAGCAATTATTATTATTATTATTATTAAATAGTAAATAATAATAGTAATTATTATTATTATTATTATTATTATTATTATTATTATTAATTTTTTTTAAGTATGAAGAATGAAAGACAATGTCTTTTTTTTATACATAGTATGAAATAATTTCTTCTAAAAGGTCCAAACTTTCTAACAAGCATCGTTCTTCAAATTGAATGTAGATATAAGACTTCCGTATATTAGTTTTTTTTTTTTTTTTTTTTTTTAAACTTTTTTTTTTTGCGTTCGGATTATCAAAAAAATAAAAAAAACTACTACTACTACTACTACTACTAATAATAATAATAAATAAAATAAATAAATTTGGGGAAAACAAAACTTTTTGCTAGCATTTATTTATTTATTTATTTATTTAATGTTTTTTTTTTTTTTTTTAAATTAAAAAAAAAAAAAAAATAATATATATATATATATATATATATATATATATATATATATATATATATATATATATATATATATATATATATATATATATATATATATATATATATATATATATATATATATATATATATATATATATATATATCACAGACTCGTGCCGGTTTAACACCAAAAGAAAAATGTTTGGTGCAGAAGAACTCGTCCCTCTCAACTGAAGTTTCTCTTCTACAGCGTCATTGCAAGAACCTTTCAAAGGAAAATTTGTCATTAGTAAGTTATTTATATATATATATATATATATATATATATATATATATATATATATATATATATATATATATATATATATATATATATATATATATATATATATTATACTTGCAACCTTTCCCACCTTTCTTTTTTGTCTCTCTATACTATCAATATTACAACGAACACTTCTTTTGAACTCTCTCTTCGCATACTTTTCCATTGAAAAAGGCCCTTGATACACTCCTTTTTACAGTCTCATCTTTTCACTGTTCAACTTCATAACAACAGGCTTAACCTGCTATGTTCAGTCTTACATGTATTCGACGTGTAAGGTGTGAAACACACTCTCCTTATCTTTTTATTTTTTATTTTTTATTTTTTTTTATTTATTTTTATTTTTTTTGCCAACTTCATTTGATTTATTGAAAATTTCCATACTGTGGTGGGAATTGATATACCTCCGTCCTCTGCTCATCATATATATATATATATATATATATATATATATATATATATATATATATATATATATATATATATATATATATATATATATATATATATATATATATATATATATATATATATATATATATATATATATATATATATATATATATATATATATATATATATATATATATATATATATATATATATATATATATATATATCTGAGGAATACTTAATGAAGGTGGGATCAAAGTTTTCATCCGTGATAGGCCTGGCCAGCCAGCGGATGTTTTCCGTCTGCCCGTGAAACCCTTGGTTCATCCTCGAATGAACCTACTGACAAGACTAATAACCCTTCCTATGACGGATTTTGATATATATATATATATATATATATATATATATATATATATATATATATATATATATATATATATATATATATATATATATATATATATATATATATATATATATATATATATATTATATAAAACATTTAATTAATTATTTAGGAATTGAGACTCTCAAGGTCTTGTTTTAACTTACGTTATTTGAAATAATAAAATTTTTATAAACTTTTTTAGCCAAAATTTTAAAAGTTTTTCATATGTTTAAATATTTCACGATCACCTAAGCCACAAAGGACATTTTGAGTTTTTTGCCTTTTAATTCTAAGGCGTGTGTGCGATATGGGTCACATGGGAGTGTGATGAAGGGATGATAGTGGCAAAGAGTTTGTCAAAAGCCCCTAAATTTTGCAGACATTACTTTACCGTTCGCCCACGGTTTAATATATATATATATATATATATATATATATATATATATATATATATATATATATATATATATATATATATATATATATATATATATATATATATATATATATATATATATATAATATATAATATATATATATATATTAGGGATGGAGCGATACCAAATTTTTTACCGATACCGATACCGATACCTAAAAATTACCAGATACCGATACCGATACCGTATCGGAAAAAATGCCGATAATATACACCGATACCTACCGATACCGATACCGATACTTTACTCTTATCCAAAAATTTTGCCGATACCGATACCGATACTGAAAACCGATACCGATACCGATACAGTATCGGAAAATATGCCGATACTTGCCGATACCGATACCGATACCGATACTTCACTCTATCCCTAATATATATATATATATATAATATATATATATATATATATATATATATATATATATATATATATATATATATATATATATATATATATATATATATATATACTTTTGGTTGTAAAGCCCAAACCCCCATCCCCAGTTTCAAAACGAGTTGGGGAATGGTCTTTATTCCAATTAAGGACCAAATAACCCGAAAAGTAGCGTTTGAAAGTAGGTAATTGAAATGGGATTTGGAAAATTGAAGAGGAGAAAAGGTTTAAATAATTTAACAGTGAAGTACTTGTACACTGCAAAAAATTGTCCTAACGAATCGTTGGGACAAGTGGCAAAAATGTTGCAGTAAAATTTTCAGTAGAGAAAAGACATGTTAAGCTTAAGAAAGTCGCTTCACCGATTTATTTTCTAATAAGAAAATAACTGAAAATAAATTTGTTGTTTCATTATTGCCACTTGTCCCAACGATTCGTTGGAACAATTTTTGCAGTGATATGAATGAACATAGCTGTTATGCTTGTTTCAGAGAGTTGTGTGGAAAGAAGAATTACTCGAGCTTTCATCAGAGGAGATATGCGACCAGATAATTCCTTGAAATATCACTAGAATAAGGAGAGTATTGCAATGTAAAGAGATTTGAGACAGTTAGTGAGAACAGAAGAGTTGAACAATCTAAATGATCTAGATCGAACCTTGTTGAAGATATCAGTATGTATGGAATCTCACTGATATGCGATGCATACTCCATACAAGGGGGAAAAAGGGGGTGAAGGAGAATAATGCAACAGAAAGAGATTAAAGATAGGTGAGAACAGAAAAGTTGAAAAGTCTAAAAGATCTAGACTGGACCTTATTGAAGAAATCAGTATGTATTTTGCCGTTTACCGTGGCTCAAACGGTAAAGTGATTGACTCACGTGCTTGAGGGCGCCGGTTCGATCCCACTTCGGGATCCTAGGTATATACTACCTAGAAAAGTTCCTCTCCTCGAATAGGGCAATGCCCGTGAGATGTGAATTTTAATTAAAAAAAAAAAAAAAAAAATGTATGAAATCTCACTGATATGCGATGCATACTCCATACAAGAGTGAACAAAGCCCTTATACAGAGCGAGTAGTCGGGGTTGAAAGAAGTTCTGAAGGAACCTCCAAGCACAGAGCTTCTAATAGAAGCTTTTTTTAGTGGCAGTGAAAATGTGATGCATTCAAAAAATATCAAGATAACTGGAAATACAAGAAAGAACGATTTTTGAGTCATTGAAAACCACTTTATTTTCTTTGTCTCAACCAGAGGTCAGTTCCTACAAGGCTAACCCTCCTAGAATTACACTTTCATTGACTTAAAATTGAAGGAAGAAATGAAAAATCGTCGGCATAAGAGTGAATAGGAGTCTGTGTGACAGATAAAATATCATTATTTCAAAAAAAAAAAAAATAATAAATAAATAAATAAATAATAAAAAAATGGTGGTTTTAAAACAGCAGAACCCTGAGGAACAACGCTATTGATAGATTTAATGAATGATCTATATCCTTCCTACAACAACAGCCATATATATATACCGAATATATATATATATATATATATATATATATATATATATATATATATATATATATATATATATATATATATATATATATATATATATATATATATATATATATATATATATATATATATATATATTATAACTAAACTTCAATTAAAATTACAGATAAAAAAAGTAACCAAAGAGTTTTTTTTGCTCCTCAAATTTAAAAACAACTCCATTCTTCTTTTTCTAATTTCTGAAACTCGGAACATTTTCTAACAAATGTGGGCGGAGTTTCATCAAGTATTATGGTAGCTAGTGTATTTCAATTTTTTATGCTTTACTAATGATTACTTTGCATGTTAATTACAGAAGCGCAAAATGGATGTTGAATTGGACCGTCCAGGAGATCGCATTGAGATGGAAAAGGAACGACAAAAGCAGCTTCACCAACTTAAGAAAAAAAATTATGAACTTTCAAATATTACCCGAAAACTTGAAGAGAAAGTTAAAAATCTGGAAAAAGTAATTATTATTATTATTATTATTATTATTATTATTATTATTATTATTATTATTATTATTATTATTATTATTATTATTATTATTATCGTATTATTATCTATCTATCTATCTATCTATCTATCTATCTATCTATCTATATATATATATATATATATATATATATATATATATATATTATATATATATATATATATATATATATATATATATATATAATATATATATATATATATATATATATTATTATTATTATTATGTATCTACTATCTATCTATCTATCTATCTATCTATCTATCTATCTATTATCTATCTAATATATATATATATTATATATATATATATATTATATATATATATATATATATATATATATATATATATATATATATATATATATATATATATATATATATATATATATATATATATATATAATATAATGTCTCATTAGGTGAACAATACCAAGGGTCTACTGAATTTCATCAGAGTTGGAATGAAATCGAAAACAAAATCATATTAAAAAGCAACATGTCCCAATACAAGGCGTTTGAATGCGTACAAGTCAAATGAAAAATGTTGGGTAAATAGATAAGGGGAATGTGTCCCAGAATTCTACAGCAGAGTATATGTATAATTGTGTATAGCTGTTACATTTGTGATAGAGAGTTAGTTGTACAGAGTGAGGACGAAACTGGGAAGAAAGGCATGTCGCAGCTATTCGCATTTTAGGAGGAATGCGATGGGAGAATTCAGAAAGGTAAGAGTAGTGTCCGTTGTAATAGCAATAGTATAAAGAGCATGACGTAACAATTCGACGGACAGAAAGAGAATAGAGAGAATTAGTGAGAGAGAAAGATTTGGTAAGACCAAAAGCCAAAGACCCCACCTTTTCAAGGAGAACTCTATGAGTGAAACTTCTCAGATATGTGAAACATACTCTATACAGGAGCGAACGACACCCTTATAAAGAGCAAGCATCTATGGTAACATGAAGTAATTCTAAAGGCGCCTCACAACACCCAACTTAGAATATGGCTTGTTCAATAAGAGAAATAGTGTAATTCTTCCACGAAAGGTCTCTGGAAAAAGAAATATCAAGAGTCTATTAACTGTAGACGAAGGTCTGAGCTATGTGTTTTTAAGACATTGAAAACAACCATGTTTACTCTTCCCCAGTTAGAAATTTTAGTTATTTGCTGATGTTTGGGACATATTTCAAGTGAAAGGAGTGGAGTGGTTGGTGAAGGGGTGGATGGGGTATAAAGTGGAAAGAAAAGTTCATAAATGATAAGTAAAAATAGAGTAGGGGAAAAGACAGAACGTTGAGGAGTTCTGCTATTAATAGATTTAAAGGATTTCGTCTAATACAGCTGGTATAGAATGACCGGAAAAGAAATCATGGAGAAGACTACAGAGAGGAGTTAGAGGCAAAGATATGAATTTATCTTTAGCACAAGGAAAGTTAACCATAGTGCCTTGGGAAGAAACTAGAGGAGGGAAAAAGGAAGACGTAAGGTTGGGGTTAAATTTTTTTTTTGCAAAATGCCAGAAAAAGCGCAAGGAAGACAAACCAGAAAATAAGTTGTATTTTTTTTTACTGAGAAAAGAATTCATAGACAGATTTTGCACGTTTCCGGAATGAAATAACAGAAGCTTAAAAATCTGGATTTTTAAGACGACATTAAAACCTGAATTGAGTGTTACTGCTTCAGATAACACGAGAAACGAAAACAATCAAAGTTAAGCCAATGTTTGTGTTTTAGTTGTAGGTAAAAAAAGGGAATGTAAACCTTCATGCCAAAGGGAATCACTTCTTTTATTCTGCATCACTCAGATGTAAAAGAAAATGAAAGGGCTACTACCTCACGTTTCTTCAGAGTAGGGTGGTTTTTTTCTTGCCGAAGAAATGAAGACAAAGAAGTGGATAAAGAGAGATAAGAAGGTGAGAGGAAGAACTCTGGGCAGAATTTTTTTTTTACAGTATAAAGAGATTGATTTGAACTTAAAAGAAAAGTCAAGACTGTTGGATTCATCTCCAATATCAAATGGATAGGAAATTGCACAATTTAATCATGGTCATTCTGGAAAGAGAAATAAAAGGCAAATTCATCGAGTGAATTTTGAGAAATAGGAGAAAGTTATCTGTAGTGGTGAATATAAAAATCACCTAAAATGAAAATTTAAGAGATAGGAAAGATAGTATATTTTTAAGTAGTCTGTATATTTATGATAGTCAATAGAGTTAGGAAATAAACGAACATAAATGAATTTAAACTTAGACTGGCAAGATAAAATAAACCAAAATTTGGAAAACTCAAAATTAAAGATTAAAAAACATCGTTGTTCACATATGCACATTTTCCCCCATTTGCTGAAAATTGATTATAGGGACAGTAAGAGGGAACAGAGCAGGCCTTGCTATCGAGCCACACTGAATTTCGATCAAATACAAGAAATGTTGCGTCGAAGAAGAGATGTAATGCTCAGCAAAGTAGAAATCGGAATTAATGTCACAAATGTTCTCGAAATAATTACGATAGTTTCGAAATCCAAACAATCTTTTTTTCATTTTTCATCTCTCTCTCTCATCACTAGAGGCGGTCTCCTTACATGTGATGATTGTGTAGAGTGTGAACAAGTGGCATTGTTTAAATGCCACCTTTCCATGCATATCCCAAGCAGTAGTTGTTTAGCAATGATTTTTAAATTTAATTTGTTAGATTATTTTCATTCATATTCTGTATGAGAATGTTTTTCTTAATTAAGATTACTGTCATTCATATATTGTATAAGAATTTTTTAAAAAACTATTTTGATTCATATACAACTTGATATTTTTTTTTCATATAGATTATTTTCATTCCTGTATGAAAGTTATCTCCATTTATATTTATTTTAATTTTATCATTTATTTTGATAATTCATTGATAGAGTTTTTAAACTAATCTAAAAGAAAATAAAACTTTTCAGAAAACCAAAGAATCGCCGTCGCCTGACCGTCATTCTATTTTCCTGATGAAGCAAAGAGAAAAAGAAGCTGAATATGAAAGACAGATTAATGAAAGGGACGTCGAAATTGATAAATTGAAGCAGAGGATGAAGGATCTCGTGCGAAAATTGACGGGAAAAAATGGAGAAGTATGTTTACTTTACTCACTTTCGTAATCTTAATTTTTACAACTTTTAAAGTTATTTTTTTTTTTTTTTTATTTTTTTGAACTTTTAATTTTTAATAATCTTAATTTTTACAACTTTTTAAAGTTATTGCTGTATGTTTTTTTCTTTTTAACTTTTCAACTTTTAATTTTTAATAATCTTAATTTTTAGAACTTTTGAAGTTATTGTTTTTTTTTCTTTCTTTTTGAAATTTTAATTTTCAATAATCTTAATTTTTAGAACTTTTTGAAGTTATTGTTTTTTTTTTTTTTGAACTTTTAATTTTTAATAATCTTAATTTTTAGAACTTTTTGAAGTTATTGTTGTTTTTTTTTTTATTATTTTTAATTTTTTAATTTTTAAACTTAATTTTTTCAAAATTATTAGTTAGTACTTCGATTTTTCTTTTAATTTCTAAACTTTAATTTTTTTCTCATTTTTTTTTTAATTTTTAGGACATCGATTTGTTAAGTTCTAGAATTTTTTTTTTTTTTTTTTTTTTTTTTTTTTTTTTTTTTTTTTTTTTTTTTTTTTTTTTTTTTTTTTTTTTTTTTTTTTTTTTTTTTATCTGAAACTTTATTTTTTATTTTTTAATTTCTAGGAATATTTCTATCTAGAACCTTGATTTTTTTTTACTTTAAATTTTAGAACTTTGAAAGTCTTTATTTATTTTATGCTCAAGCTTCTTAGGCTTCTTGCCCATTATTAAGGAGATGAAATTTTCTAGAGAGTTTCTCTAGCAATCGATACTGCGACCTCAGCCATATGAGTTTGATATATTAACGCATACGCTATGCTTTCTATCTATTTATCTATCTATCTATCTATCTATCTATCTATCTATCTATCTATCTATCTATCTATCTATCTATCTATCTATCTATCTATCTATCTATCTATCTATCTGTCTGTCTGTCTTTCTTTCTTTCTTTCTTTCTTTCTGTCTGTCTGTCTGTCTGTCTGTCTGTCTGTCTGTCTGTCTGTCTGTCTCTCTCTCTCTCTCTCTCTCTCTCTCTCTCTCTCTCTCTCTCTCGGTAACAACGTTTTTTGTTCTTATGTTTTTAATATTGAGTCTAACAAAATTTCCATCTTGTAGCTTAGGTTCTCTTGCCGATCTATGTAATCTATGACTCTACTGACCATCCTAAATTCTTGGACTACCTAAATTTCAAATTAGAGCACATTTTCTCTTCAAATTGGTAGATGACTTAACTTCCATCCCATATCCCTGATCGTCTTGGAGATAAATTCAATATTTTTTACCATTTCTTCACTTCTAATCCTTCACCTTATACCATTAATTTTTTTCGGCCTCTGGGTTCCTACGCTTACCTTCTTATCTCTGTATCTTGTTAAAGTCTTTACCCTGCCCTTTAGCTACAAATGCGCATTGTAATTGGAGCGGTGTTTGCCATTGTATGGTATCCATCTTACATATGGTGTGGTTATCCTCACACAGCTTTCCTTGAAATGATAGAGTCTTTCAAACTCCTTTGCTTTCACCTATCTTTGCCCATCAAATTGTTGCGTCACTCTCTCTCTCTTTATATTAGCCCTGCTACAAAAGACATTGTTCTTTTGAATTCCCCAATCGCATATCTCCTCCATTGACGGACTCGTGCGACACATCTTTTCACACAGTCTCATCTTTTCTCTGTCCGATTCTCTTTCCTCAAACTTAAGTATTTTTGACATAGCCTCTACAAATAGGTTCCCCAAGACCAACCTGAAGAGAAAATCTTTTTTTATTTTTAATAAATAATTAAAAATTCAATTAAATCTATATAGTTCCTGTTTTAAGTTAGCTAGTTTTAGGTTTTACACATCTTCGCATTTCGCTAAACTTTCATTATAGGTTGGGTGTGAAACTTCATCTCTCAAGGTTTTCACGGACTCCTTATGCTCAATTTTCAAGCCGTAGGATCTGGATAGGAATTTTTATTTTTCAATTAAAAATAGAATTAATCATTTAAAATATATATTTCAGATACAATATATATGCAGCACAACTTAAATAAAAATAATAATATATATATATATATATATATATATATATATATATATATATATATATATATATATATATATATATATATATATATATATATATATATATATATATATATATATATATATATATATATATATATATATACTTTCTTAAATATAAGCGAGCTTTACGTCGGCATCTACTTTAAAAGAGCTCTCAAGTATCCTTTATTATTCCGTATTTAAGACGTAATGGTTTCATACCAATAAATAATGTTAATTCTCTCTCTCTCTCTCTCTCTCTCTCTCTCTCTCTCTCTCTCTCTCTCTCTCTCTCTCTCTCTCTCTCTCACTCTCACTCTCACTAACTCACTCTCTCTTTTCCACGCAGATTACTCAAGCTCAAAGCACTCAGGAATTGGAGCACATAATTCGCACCGTTACGAAAGAGAGACTCCAACTGGAGCGACATTTGGCCATTTCGAACGAGGTAAAGTAAATGTTTTGATGCTTAGTTTGCTCTATGGTTTTTCTTTTTTTTTCATTTTTTATTTTTTATTTTTTTAAAACGAAATTTTTATATATATATATATATATATATATATATATATATATATATATATATATATATATATATATATATATATATATATATATATATATATATATATATATATATATATATATATATATATATATATATATATATATATATATATATATATATATATATATATATATATATATATATATATATATATATATATATATATATATATATATATATATATATATATATATATATATAATATATATATATATATATATATATATATATATTATAATATATTTACAAATATAAATTAATTTTAATTTTAAATAAAAAATTTTAATTTAAATTTCCAAAATACATTGAAGAAAGAATGATTTGGTGGTTATTATTGATGGTCTGTAATTCACTGGTTATTATTTCATCATAATCACAGTATCATTTCACCATATACAGTGTATCGCTAAAAACAAGACTATTTTTCCCTTTTTTACTTGTTTTTTTTTTTGTTTGTTTTTTTTTTTAAATGTTTTTTAATTCATTTTAAGTAAGTTTTTTTGGTATTTGTAAATTTATTTTTCTCTATATTTTAAAACAATAGCAAATAAAAGTCAGATTGCAACTGCTGAGTAGGGATGGAACTGATAGTATTCAAAAGCGTTTGTTCCTTATGCTAATGTAATGTGCGTATGTAATGTGCATATATAAGTTGATATACTTGGCATATTTTATGAATATTACTAGAGGTAAGAAAGAAACAAAGATCTTGTTTAGAATCAAATGTATTTTACACATCACCACCACTCAATGGCAAAGCCCTATATATATATATATATATATATATATATATATATATATATATATATATATATATATATATATATATATATATATATATATATATATATATATATATATATATATATATAAGATTCATTGATAATTTGGGGGAGAAATTCCTGATTTTCTCAAACCTATTCACCAAATTTCTGTTGCGTAGTATTAATTTGAAAATAATAATGATGTTATTTTATCATCTGGTACAAATCAAAAATAGTTAGTAAAACTTGATGAAATAAAATTGATAGACTGCTTTTCCTAAATTACTATAGGACTATACATACATGACTATAGGACCATACATTGAATGAGACCTATGTAAAAACCTATGAGATGATAAGAATTCTAAATATGTTAGAAATTTATATATATATATATATATATATATATATATATATATATATATATATATATATATATATATATATATATATATATATATATATATATATATATATATATATATATATATATATATATATATATATATATATATATATATATATATATATATATATATATATATATATATATATATATATATATATATATATATATATATATATATATATATATATAAATATATATATATATATATATATATATATATATATATATATATATATATATATATATATATATATATATATATATATATATATATAATATATATATATATATATATATATATATATATATATATATATATATATATATATATATATATATATATAGTGAGAATTCAATTTAACAGGATATATTTATAGTTTCTTTGAAATGATGATACAGCTTAATCGGATATATTTTGTTTCTTTTAAAAAACATCTCCCAACCTTCCCCCATCCTTCAACGGCTCTCCTTCCTCACCTGTAAACAACATTGACATTGTTGGTCTGAACATAAACAATAAACTTTCTTTCTGCAAAGAAGCTGGGAATACTGTTGAGATTTTGAGATTGAAGGAATTTTTTTCTTCTGAACAGTTGCTCTAATTAGGAGAAGGGTTTTATCCGACCTTGTATGGAGTACTGGTTTTCACATGTGGGAGAGGGGGGAGAGCGGAGAATTCCGGTTCTACTTTTCTTTTGGATAAGATTGAGTTTAAGGCTTAAAAGATTAATAAACTATCCGCTACTTTCAAACGCACTTGTCCCTTTTTATCTGCGACGTGATTTTAGTGCACTGTCTCTTTTCTTTATGTACAACAACGGCAGATTTTCGAGGGAATTGGAATCTCGCATTGCACCACCATTGTGTCGCCATCGCAGCACATGAACTTTGTGTGAGCTTTGCAAACTCTAGACTTCCACTTTGTGGTATTTCCTTTCCAGCCAACCTCTGTTCTGTGGAACTCCCTGCCTTCTTCTGTTTTTACTGCTGTTTTTAACCTACCTTTCTTTAAATCCTCTGTGGGGGCCCACCAGAGGGATCTACCTTAGAATGAGTGGGTTTTCTTTTATTTTATATTCCTGCCCCTACTAGGGGTAGTAAACTGTTAAAAAAAAAAAATTAAGGGGTAAGTTTTGAGTTTCTCCGTGGAAAAAAAAAAAACGAATGTTATTAACTAAATTTTTAAATTTTATTAAAGAATTTTGACCTGAAATTCTTCAAATTTAGTCTAGAATTTTATTTTAAAATAATCTGAATGATTTTATTCCACAATTTAATAAATAATTTTATATTAAGATTTTTTAAATAATTTTACTGATAATTTTATTTAGAGTTTTATTACAATTTCCTAAATTTAAATTTTCTAAATTTTCTAATTTGAAGAATTTTATGTATTAAGATTTTCTAAATAATTTTACATGAAATTTCTATATATATATTTTAATATATATTTTACTAAAGAATTTTTTAAAAATGATTTTGGTACTATAAAAGAATTTTTGAAAATCATTAAAAAAAAAAAAAAAAAAAAAAAAAAAAAAAAAAAAAAAAACGTTCTAGAATCTCTTAATGGATTTTTATATTGTTCTTGGATTTTTAGAATGGTTTTTAAATACCGGATTTTATGGAAGAATTTTATATCATTATTTTACAATTGAATACATATTCAGATTTTTAAAAGTTTTAAACTAGAATTTTCCAAAGAACTTTGTTTTAGGATTATCTAAATAATTTTTTATTCTAAATTGTTCTATTTGAATTTGAACTTAGGATTTTTCTAAAAATTTTAGACTGGAGTTTTCTAAAAGATTTTTTACTGTAATCTTAAATAATTAAACCTTAGATTTTATTAAGGCAAATTAGAATGTAATAATAATAATAATAATACTAATAATAATAATAATAATAATAATAATAATAATAATAATAATAATAATAATAATAATAATAATAATAATAATAATAATAATAATAATAATAATAATAATAATATAATAATAATAATAATAATAATAATAATAATAATAATAATAATAATAATAATAATAATAATAATAATAATAATAATAATAATAATAATAATAATAATAATAATAATAATAAATAATAATATAATAATAATAATAATAATAATAATAATAATAATAATAATAATAATAATAATAATAATAATAATAATAATAATAATAATAATAATAATAATAATAATAATAATAATAATAATAATAATAATAATAATAATAATAATAATAATAATAATAATAATAATAATAATAATAATAATAATAATGGAGTTACTCTCTTGTAATTTCTGAAAAATTTGTATGCAGATTTAGTTGCTTTTCTTAATTTTTTTATTGACTTTGTGAATAAACTTTGTAAGATGAGGCTTGACACACCCAAAGCACTATTTGAAAGGTCTGAAGGGTCAGAAGAGCTTCTTCTTCCTCCACGTCCTCTTTCTCCTCATTCTCTTTCTCCTCCTCTTCTTCCTCCTCGTCCTTCTTCTCCTCCTAATCCTCATCGTCCACTTCCTCATCTTCTTTCTCCTCCTCCTCCTCTTCTTCCTCCTCGTCCTTTTTCTCCTCCTAATCCTCCTCGTCCAATTCATCATCCTCTTTCTCCTCTTCCACTTCCTCCTCCTCTTTCATCCTCTCCTCGTCTCCTCTCTCCTCCTCCTCTTCCTCCTCCTTCTTGTTTTGTTTTATCTTTTTCTATTGCACTTTTCTTTTAATCTTTATTTCATTTTTTTTACTACATTAAAAATGTGATATATATTTCTGTAATATGAATCGATTACTATCCTAAATACTCAGAATGGTGGAACAGAAACAACTACGTAACATTACTTTTCAAAATATCAATTTTCACTTCTTTATTAGATAAGTGAACATCAACTTAATGATAATAA
>SEYY01022589.1:42500-50000 GCA_009176605.1 Armadillidium nasatum
ATCTGTCTATCTATCAATATTCTTCCATCCATTCATCTATCTATCTATCTATCTATCTATCTATCTATCTATCTATCTATCTATCTATCTATCTATCTATCTATCTATCTATCTATCTATCTATCTATCTATCTATCTATCTATCTATCTATCTATCTATCTATCTATCTATCTATCTATATCTATTATCTATATATATATATATATATATATATATATATATATATATATATATATATATATATATATATATATATATATATATATATATATATATATATATACTTATCTTAATCCATCCCCCCATCTTTCATTACAATGAATCAAACTTTCCAGATTGCTGGACCTCTCTCACCCAATTTCTCTCTGCTCCAATGTTCTTTCTCTCTTTCACAACCATATCTTTATTTGCGTTATTTATTTTTCAAGCTTTTCTCTTTTACAGTGAACACAAAAGAGGTCCAAGAATTTAGTAATATCAACATATTTAATAATTAATGTTCTCCAATTCCTGATTACCTTATTCTCAATATAACTTTCTATCCATATTCTTCAACCTTAGCATTTAAGGGTACTATAACAAACATAAGACAATTTTATGATTGTTTGCTTTTCTGTTTGTTAGTTCTATGTTCTTCTCTATCCTATGGAATATGTTAACTTCATCATACAGTCCTGTAGATCTGAATTATAAGAAAGTTTATGTATTTTCTACTTATTCTAAGAAATTTATTTTCAATCTTGTTCTATAGTTTTTACTCTTTTTCATGAATTCAACTCAGACCATGCACATGCATATGCACAAGTCGTTGTGTACTAATTTATCTCAAAACCTTTTTAAATTTTGCAGCCGAAATGTAGTGTCCCAAGATTTTTTTTTATATTCTTATTTACTGCCAGTTTTGTCAACCGCATTTTAATGTTTCAACTTGTCAAGAATATGTTTGCAACATGTTTGCAACAAGTCATACTTATTGTTGGACGAATTAATGGATAGACCTCCAGTTTCTTCTACACCACATTTGCAAACGGTGTGGTTATTTTTTTTATTATGAAGAAGTAACCTGCTTGACCACAGATTGTTTTAAATTTAGAAGTTTATTCTTCCTAGATTTAAACCTAATAAGATTTCACTTAGATGGCGGTAGACTGAAGATGAATCATCTTGAAACTGATCTCAGACAAAATAAGCTCTAAAATAGTTAGATACCTAGGCTATAAAATGTGTTACTTAGTTACCAAGAAAACTCTACCAAAGAGACAACTTAACTACAAGCCCCTCAACCCAAACTTGGATCGAATCGGCGACTAAAATGTTTCCGACGTATCACTTTACCATTGTGCCATTGAATCCTCTCATATATATATATATATATATATATATATATATATATATATATATATATATATATATATATATATATATATATATATATATATATATATATATATATATATATATATACAGAGAGAGAGAGAGAGAGAGAGAGAGAGAGAGAGAGAGAGAGAGAGAGAGAGAGAGAGAGAGAGAGAGAGAGAGAGAGAGAGAGGCAACACGATGTAAAAACGTTTCTCCTCACCTCATCAGTCTCACCAGGCATATAGAATGTTATATCTGAATGGAACGTTCATTTGCATTCCAATGTAAACGAGTTGTCCTTTTTGTGCCTCTCTGATTTAAAGGATGTTTCCTACTAACTTCCATCTATTGTTTACAGGCTCTCTACCTCACAAATCCTCTAAATTTTTAAGGAATTTTAAGTCTCTTGATATCCTGAGAAGGTATCCAAAGAATGCCATTCTATTCTTCTCCTCATTATAATGATATTCACTGATATCCGATGGTGAATTGGCATCAAGGATCTTCGTTGGTGGAATTCGTACCGACGATCTCCAGTGGTGAAATTGGGACCGACGATCTCCAATTGTGGAATTAGTACTGACGATCTCAAATGGTAGAATTGGTACCGAAGATCTTCGATGGTGGAACTGGTACCCAGGATCTCCGGTGGTAGAATTAGTATCGAGGATCTCCGATGGAAGAATTGATAAGGAAAATTTCCGCTGGTGGAGTTGGTACTAAGGATCTCCGATGGTGGAATAGGTACCGACTGTCTCTGATGATGGAATTGGTAATGACGATCTACGATGGTGGAATTTGTACCGATAATCTCCAATCTCCGATTGTGAAATTGGTACCGATGATCTTCAGTGGTAGAATTGGTACCAACAATCTCCAATGATGGAATTAGTACCGACAATCTCCGATCATGGAACTAGTACTGAGGATCTCGGGTGGTAAAATTGGTGAAAACGATCTCTGGTTATGGAACTGGTATCAAGGATCTCCTGTGGTGGATCTCCATTTATGGAATTGGCACCGACGATCTACGATGATAGAATTGGTACCGACGATCTCCGATGGTGGATTGGTATCGATGATCTCTGATTGGTGGAATTGGTACCAATTATCTCCAATTATGGAATTGGCACCGATGATCTACGATGGTGGAATTGGTACTGATGATCTCCGACTGTGAATTGGTAGATGATCTCGGATGGTGGAATTGGTACCGATGATCTTCAATGATGGAATTGGTACTGACGATCACCGGTGGTGGAACTGGTAACAAGGATCTCTGGTGGTGAAATTGATGCTGACGATCTTTGGTAGTGAAATTGGTACGAAAGATCTTCGGTTTTGGAATTGGTACCAACGATATCCGATGGTGAAATTGATACCGATGATCTCCGATAGTGGAATTGGTACCGAGAATCTCCGGTGGTGGAATTAGTACGGACGAATTTAAAATGATAGAATTGGTACTGACGATCTCCGATGGTGGAATTAATACCATGGATCTTCCGAATGTGCAATTGGTACCAATGATCTCCGGTGGTGGAATTGTACCGACGATCTCCGATGGTGGATTGGTATCGATCGTCTCCGATGGTGAGATTGGTATCGACAATCTACGGTCGTGGAATTGTTACCAAGGATCTCAGGTGGTGGAAATAATTCGACGATTTCCGATGGTGGAATAGGCACCAAGGATTTCCGGTGGTAGAATTGGTACAGACGGTCTCCGATGTTGGAACTGGTATCGACTATTTCCGATGGTTGAATTGATACCCACGATCTCCGGTGTAAGAATAGGTATCAAAGATCTCTGGCTGTGAAATAGGTACCAATGATCTCCTGTGGTAGAATTGGTACCAACGATCTCTGATTGTGAAATTATCACCGACGTTCTCCGGTGGTGAAGTTGGTACCGGAGCTGTCAAAATCAAAATCCATAATTGATAAACTTTGGTGAGTCGGAATCAGAATCAAAATCGAACTCTGGTTTGAAAGTTTTCTCGGAACCGAAACCAGATATATATATATATATATATATATATATATATATATATATATATATATATATATATATATATATATATATATATATATATATATATATATATATATATATATATATATATATATATATATTCTGAGTGGTTGTAATCGGAACCGGAATTAGAATCGGATTTCCAAAAGAGTCTGAATTGGAATCGGATCCTGAGTTGGAATTCATTAGTCTTGATGGGTACTGCTGAGGAACTACTGACTACTACTACTACTACTACGATTTCTACAATATTTAAGATATTTATTATAATTTGCACATTGTTGAACACCACCCCTCATCCAGATCTCTTTTCTCTAAGTTAAGTAAATCCCAGGTATTTGAGTGATCCTACAGCAAACTTTACCTTTGATCCATTTTGTTGAACACCACCCCTCATCCAGATCTCTCGTCTCGTACTTAACTAAAGCCCAGGTACTGGAGTGACCCTACAGCAAAACCTACTTTGTTACTTTTTTTAGACAACACGTCTCATCCAGACCTCTCGTCTCGTACTTAACTAAAATGTTTGAGTGATCAGAAGGAAACCCCTACCTTTGTTCCATTTTGTTGAACACAACTCCTCATCCAGACCTCTCATCTCGTGCTTACTTAAAGACCAGGTATTAGAGTGATCCTACAGAAAAATCTATTATGACTTTTTGTTAAACACCATCCCTCCTCCAAATCTCTCGCCTCGTACTTAACTAAAGCCCAGGTATTTGAGTGACCCTACAGGAAACCTTACCTCTGAAACCCTCTCTGAATTTTGTTGAACACTACCCCTCATCCAGACCTCTCGTCACGTACTTAACTAAAGCTCCGGTATTTGAGTGATCCTATAGAGAAACCTACTGTTACTTTTTTGCTTGAACACCACAACTCATCCAGACCTCTCATCTCGTACTTAACTAAAGGCCACGTATTGGAGAGATCAGACAGCAAACTTTATCTACCTTTGTTCGATTTTGTTGAACACTACCCGTTATGCAAACCTCTCGTCTTGTATTTAATTAAAGTCCAGGAATTGGAGTGATCCGACAGCAAACCCTACTTCTGAACCATTTTGTTGAAGACTACCTCTCATCTAGATTTTTTGTCTCGTGCTTAACTAAAGTCCAGATGTGTGAGTGACCCAACAGCAAGGCCTACGTCTGATCCACTTTGTTGAACAATACCCCTCATCCAGATCTTTCGTTTCCTGCTTAACTAAAGTCCAGGCATTTGAGTGATCCGACAGCAAAACCTACCTCTGATCCATTTTTTTTTAACACTACCCCTTATCCAGATCTTTCGTTTCGTGCTTAACTAAAGTCCAGGTGTTTGAGTGATCCGACAACAAAACATATCCTGTTCCCTCTTGTTATGTCTGTGTTTGGTACTTAGTTTTAAAGGGTTCTAGACTTGTAATGTTCTTTTTTCATTTTACTCTTGACGTTTGAGATTTCAATAATCTTTTGCCTTTGTGCTAAACGTATACAATGTTTTCGATAGAGTCTGGCACAATCCTTTTCTTTCTAGACTTCATTCTTTCCGTATTTATTTATTTAGCTATAACGACATCAATAATATCCTTTCTTGTCGCTCTGTAACATGTTGAAAACTGCAACTGCTCATCCATTAAAATTTTTAATATTACTAAGCTTCAATGTTTTCCATTTTTTTGTCATTGACTTTACTGTTATTCTTCAAAGTTATTTTCTTCATTTTCAACTGTTCCCTTCTTTAATTCTACTTTTCATTATCTACTTTCTATATTTGTCAGTTCATCGCATATCCAATTCTTTTTCCAACAACTCAGTATTACTTTTTCTTGATATAGAAAGCCTTCTAAGCATCCAACACAATCTCAAATAAATGATACCAAGCAGGATATCATTTGAGCAACTAACCTATGATCTTTCGTACTTTTAACTGTGACTGAGAAATTCATCTTTTTCTTTTTTTAAATTAAATAGTACTTCCTTATATCTTCATGATATAATCTTTCACTAAACTAGATTGATATCTTTGGAAACAAAAAACTGAATCTTTACAATGTAACTGATTAATTTTTTTTGTGATCTATCTTCATTTTAAGTTAAATAAAATTATTTAAAAAAAAAAAAAAAAAATAACGCTAATACTTCTATTACTACAACTACTACTACCACTACTACTATGGTAAATAATACTGCTATTACTACTTTAATAATAATAATAATTATATTATTATTATTATTATTATTATTATTATTATTATTATTATTATTATTATTATTATTATTTCTTCTTCTTCTTCTTCTTCTTCTTCTTCTTCTTCTTCTTCTTCTTCTTCTTCTTCTTCTTCTTCTTCTTATTATTATTATTATTATTATTATTATTATTATTATTATTATTATTATTATTATTATTATTATTAAAGTTAAGATAAATAAAAAGTATAAAAAGAAAAGCCAATTAAAAAAAAAAAAATACTTATATCCCTTTCAAAGTATGCTACAGCCTCCCCTCTAAATTTGGAATCTCCTCTCATTCCCCCCAAATTTGAAATCCCTCTCCTCTCCTCAAGAGTATGTGTGCGTATGCGTGCGTGTGTGTGTGCGTGTGTGTGTGTGTTTTTGTGAGTCACAAGCCAAGTGTGTCAAATAGAAAGAAGACATTCATTTGGATTGAACTTTTTATCTTATTTTATTTACAATAATTTATTTATTTATTTATTTATTTTGTTTAAAATATTTATTTATAAATTTATTTATTTATTTTAATTATATTATATCTTTAATCAATTCACTAATTTTTTCTTCTATTAATGTTAATTTATTTAAATTAATTATTCATTCATTTATTTAATTATTAATTTATCTTTAATTATTCATTTATTCATATATTAATTTTTTTTTTATTTTTTATTTTTAAAATTTTTTTTTTGCGAGAAAGGAGTGCCACAGTATCACAATACCACTTTGTTACAGTGTCATATTGCTATAGTGCCACAGTGCTACAGTGCCACTGTACTACAATGTCACAGTGCCACAGTGATACAGTATCATAGTGCAACTTATACTTGAGACTTCATTTAATTGCTAGGAAAACTGACTAGCAAAAATTGCTTTTATAAAATAAAAAAGAACCCACCCACCCCTAAAAAAAATTTTTTCTGATACATTGTGATGTAACTTTCTATTGAATGATTAATAATATAAGATATACTGCTCGATTTCGCAGTCGTGAAGAACAGTCAAGAACTACCTGTCATCAGTCTTTCAACTTAATTTCTCGCTTTAATGAAAACATTCAATAATATTTTAAGTTATTCAAATTCTTTGAAAGATCTTTTAATTGGGTTTAAAAAACGTGTTTGAACAAGCAGAAAATATTCTCTATTAAATATGTTACAACTTCCCATTACTGTATCTACTACTACAAGATCTTCTACTTCCACTAATTCTACTAATACTACCACTAACTGCGAGAGAGTTGGTAATTTATTGTTGACAGCAAACTCAATACCTGAAAAGGTAACTGGTATGAACTCTCCGATGTTGGAATTGGTATCGACGATCTAATATCGGTAACTGGTAACTGGTCTGAACTCTCCGTTGGTAGAATTTATATCGACATTGATCTAACATTGGTAACTGGTCTGAACTCTCCGATGTTAAAATTGGTGTCGACGATCTAATATCGGTAACTGGTAACTGGTAACTGGTCAGAACTCTCCGATGTTGGAATTGAGAATATCGACGATCTATCGACGATCTAATATCGGTAACTGGTAACTGTTCTGACCTCTCCGATGTTGGAATTGGTATCGACAAACTAATATCGGTAACTGGTCTGAACTCACCGATGTTGGAATTAGTATCGACTATCTACTATCGGTAACTGGTAACTGGTCTGAACTCTTCCGAAGTTGGAATTGGTATCGAACGATCTAATATTGGTAACCGGTAACTGGTCTGGACTCACCGATGTTGGAATTGGTATCGACGATCTAATATCGGTAACTGGTAACTTGTCTGAACTCTCCGTTGGTAGAATTTATATCGACATTGATCTAATATCGGTAACTGGTCTGAACTCTCCGATGTTAAAATTGGTGTCGACGATCTAATATCGGTAACTG
>SEYY01022589.1:62500-65000 GCA_009176605.1 Armadillidium nasatum
ATATATATATATATATATATATATATATATATATATATATATATATATATATATATATATATATATATATATATATATATATATATATATATATATATATATATATATATATATATATATATATATATATATATATATATATATATATATATATATATATATATATATATATATATATATATATATATATATATATATATATGTGTGTGGTTTGTGCGTTTTCCGAGTGATACTGTATCATAAGCTTTTATCTCCCTTTAAGAGCTGTAGCATCTACTTCAATATTTTTTTTTTTGTCTACCACAAAAATTTAGAGTAAAGCTAAACTTTCACTTTAATATATACACATTCATATATATATATATATATATATATATATATATATATATATATATATATATATATATATATATATATATATATATATATATATATATATATATATATATATATATATATATATATATATATATATATATATATATAGAGAGAGAGAGAGAGAGAGAGAGAGTCAAGTATCGGTAAATTGTGTGGTATCGGGTATCGGAATATAAAATTTCTGTAAGATTCGGTATCGGTAAAAAACGATCAATACCAAACCGATACCGATACCAAAATTTTGCATGAAAGAAAATTGATAATTTCTATAGAAGATTGTTGCTACTTGACTGAAGTTTATATTATTATTATTATTATTATTATTATTATTATTATTATTATTATTATTATTATTATTATTATCATTATTATTATTATTATTATCACCATCTGAGTAAGAATAAAAGTAGCGTTTCTGCAAGATCGAGTGGATATATATATATATATATATATATATATATATATATATATATATATATATATATATATATATATATATATATATATATATATATATATATATATATATATATATATATATATATCCTCTGGTGGACAGAGACCAGAGTCTTACCAATTTCCATCTGAGTTGGAGGAATACCGGAAAGCTGTTCAAGTTACTGACCCACATGTCTCGATACAAGGCGTTTGAAATTGTGCATCTCAAAGGAAGTTGGGAAATCAGAAAAAGGAAGTGTGTTCCACACTTTTCCAGTTGAGTACATGTAAAATTGAGCATAACTGTTAAGTCTGGGGTCAGAGAGTTCGACAGAGAAAGGATGAGAAAGTTTTGAAAGACGTGTAGTTCGAGCCCTGCTCAGTGGAGGGAGTATGCGACGAGAGAGTTCAGAAGAGATAGTGACAAAACAATTTGGCCGACAGAAAGAAACTGCAGAGAATTAGTGAGATCGGAAGAGTTGATTAGACAAAAAGCTCTAGACTCCACCTTTTCAAGGGGAGGTGTATTAGTGAACCATCCCAGATGCGTGAGAAATACTCCATACCGGGGCGAACAAAATCTCTGTAAAGTGCAAGCAACTTTGGTGGTTTGAAAAAAATTACGAAGGTGCTTCAGAACACGAAATCTCTTGGAAGCTTGTTTAGAAAGATAAGTAATGTGATCTTTCATAGAAAGATCACGAGAAAAAGAAACACCGAGAATATTAAGGACTGACGAAGGTTTGAGCGGAGGAACTAAGTTTTTGAGGCATTGAAAACGACTTCTTTTTCTCTGCTCCAGTATGAAATACGAGTAAGATCAGATTTTAATTGCTCCAAGGCCACCATTCTAGCCTCAATTTACTTCCGTTGTGAAGGGCGTCTTTCAAATTTTAAGGAGTAATGAAGGGTTTAGTCATTAGCATAGGAGTTGATATGTGATTAAGTAATTGAGAGAAGATTAATGAGAAGTAGGAAAAGAGTTGAGGACAGATCCCTGAAGAACACAACTATTAATAGATTTACTGGAAGAATGTTAAGTTCAGAGAAGGCAAAAATGACTTCTTTAAGAGGAATTACAATTTTAGGCTTAAATAAGTTTGGGGGTGGGGTTGAAGGTGGAAATATAGCTCCTATATCATATAAAGTTGAATTAGAGGAAACAGTTCAGCTTTAGAAAAAGGTAAAATAGCTGTTATTGCGAAAGAAGATACTAGAGGAGGGAAAGAGGAAGAAGCAAAGTTTGAGTTGGTGTTATTTGCAAAATGCCAGGAAGTAGTTAGAAATATTATTGACTTTTGCACTGAGAAATGAGTTTTTGGTGTTTACGAAGAACATATTTTGCACGATTCCTGAATGAGCTATAAATTGCATGTGTTTCTGAGGTATGGAGAAGACGGTAATTCTTAATGCACCATCCCAGCGGATTATAATTTAGTACGAGAACAAGCAGATTTAAACCAAGGTTTGTAAGGTTTAGATTAAAGAATGTACGTCTCTGTACCACAGAGAATCACCTCGTTAATGTGATCTGCACACTCCGAGAGACCCCTCCCACGGAAGGGATAATCATTTCACAGGAAATCAAAGAAGTACAACCCCACGTCCGATCAGCTTGAGAACCGAAATTTCACAAACGTTTGCTCGCAATAGTCGAGGGTCTTTCTTGCGGTAGACTTTAAAC
>SEYY01022589.1:75000-80000 GCA_009176605.1 Armadillidium nasatum
ATTCTTTGACCACTGACTTAACCGCTATTCTCATTCCTGCATGTTTTCTATTCCTTAAGTTTTGAAAACTCTTTTTATTCTTCATGATATTCATGTTTCTTCAATCCAGGTCACGTCTGCTTCTACTACATGTCGTTGTTCAGAAATCACTTAAAATATAAAAAGTAATGATTTATGGGATTATAAAATTGAAAAGGGTATAAGGTAGGGATGGAGCGATACCAAAATCTTTACCGATACCGATACCGATACCGATACCTAAAAATTACCAGATACCGATACCCGATACCGATACCTAAAAATGTGCCGATACTTGCCGATACTACTACCGATACCGATACCGATGCTTTACTCTTATCCAAAAATTTTGCCGATACCGATACCGATACAGTATCGGAAAATATGCCGATACTTGCCGATACCGATACCGATACTCCACTCCATCCCTAGTATAAGGATATAAGACAAAAGAGAATTATATAGATAGCTAATTAGATAAATAGATAGGCAAAGAATCTATTATTTGTATTGTTGTTGTGCTCTTTCATTTGTGAATTTTATATTATGGATTACACTGTTTTTGATCTTATTAAAGTTTTTTAAAGAGTTAAATTTTTTTGAAGTATTTCGAAGGTTTAGTGATCGATTCTTACACTGAAAAATTGTCCTAACGGACCGTTGGGACAAGTTGGAAAAATGTCACAACAGATTTTTCTATTATTTTCTTATTAGAAAACAAATCGGTGAAGCGACTTTTTTATGCTTAACATGTCTTTTCTCTATTGAAAAATTTTATTGTGACATTTTTGCCATTTGTCCCAACGAATCTTTTGGGACATATTTTGCAGTGTATAATATATATTCTTTATGTATTTGGAATAAAATTCCCAACACAACTCGCATTGTACTGGTGAAACATTAGAATTCCTTTTATCTTCATTCATTTGTTCAATCCTTCTGCAATCTTTAATCTCTTTCTGTTAGTCCAAATCTTCAAAGCATATAATAAACAGCGCAACAGATTAAGGTGGGGGTGGGGGGGGGAATGCAGAAAAATTTGTTCTAAAAATTATAAACCCTATAAAAATATTCTCTCTATTTTAAATTTTCTCTATTTTAAATTCTCTCAGTTTTAGATTGTCTTTTAAATTTTCTCTGTTTTTATCCTCTGTTTTAAATTCTATCTATTTTAAATTTTAAATTTTCCAAGTTTTAAATTCTCTGTTTTTATCCTGTCTGTTTTAAATTCTATCTATTTTAAATTTTCCCAAGTTTTATCTTGTCTGTTTTAAATTCTATCTACTTTAAATTTTCCCAGTTTTAAATTCTATTATATGTTTTATTCTGTCTGTTTTAAATTCTATCTATTTTAAATTTTCCCAGTTTTAAATTCTCTGTTTTTTTCCAGTCTGTTTTAAATTCTATCTATTTTAAATTTTCCTAGTTTTAAATTCTCTCTGTTTTTATCTTGTCTGTTTTAAATTCTATCTATTTTAAATTTTCCCAGTTTTAAATTCACTCTGTGAATGAGTGATGGCTGGGAATGGCGGTTGGGGCAATGCTTAAAGGGTTGAGTACACGTCTCCTGGTTATTGCATAAGAACGTTACCAAAATCTGTTCATTCAGATATTTGTTTTTTAATTTCTTAATCTTTTAATTTTTTAATTTTTTTTATTTAAAATTTTTTTTTTTAGCATTCATTTTCAGTTACGAAATCGTTATCGGGACAGAATCATTGGCACTTTAAATAGATTTTTTGGTCTTTATAGTTTTAAAATTTTGTATTTTTTTTTAAATAATTTTTTTTGAAGTTTTATCCGCGCATATATATATATATATATATATATATATATATATATATATATATATATATATATATATATATATATATATATATATATATATATATATATACTACGAGTATATGAAAATAAACTCCCACTTATCAATATTGTAAATCTATACATTTGACCTTCGGATTTAGTTTATTATTGTTGCTGCTATTATTTATAATTTTAAAATTTATTGAAGACAAAAAGAAAAAAGGAAAAAAAAAAAAACAAAAGGCGAAAGCAAAAAAAAAAAAAAAAAAAATGCTTTGTAAAAAGAGGCGAAAAATGACTCACATTTTCTTTGGATATATATTGATTAATTAAATTAAATTCTTTTATTACGTCTTTCCTTAATTTCGGCGTGTTTTTTTTTTTTTTTTTTTTTTTTTTTTTTTTTTTTTTTTTTTTTTTTTTTTTTTTTTTTTTTTTTTTTTTTTTTTTTTTTTTTTTTATATTATTTTATTTTTATTTTAAAGTAAGTATATTTGTTTTATTTTTAAAACTTAAAAATATTATATTATATATATATATATATATATATATATATATATATATATATATATATATATATATATATATATATATATATATATATATATATATATACTGTAAATAGAAATGCGTATTGAAGTAATTTCATCGTATTGAAAAGCATTTGAAAACTCAAAATGAAGTCATTTAATAATAAAAAAAAAAGTCTTGACAGTATGTAATGCTCTTTCTCTCTCTTATTTATATATATATATATATATATATATATATATATATATATATATATATATTATATATATATATATATATATATATATATATGGATAATGTTAACGTATATAAGAACTACAACTGGCTGATGTCTGATCTAAAATTCAAATCTGTGCAGGTTACATGAATTCTTTCTTATATTTCCTAATTACTTGATGATTAAAACTTGTTTGGACTGAAAAGAAATTAGAGCCGTTTCCGTAGTACCATCTCGACATTTTCTCATCAAATTACGTTTGATGAAACATGTTTTTCAGAACTTTGTATTCAAATGGACTTACAAACGAAGATTCAAGAAGTTCTATCTATCAGATTTGGAATCCTCAAACACATAAAAAAAACAAAAAAAAAGGCGAAAGAAAAAATAAATAAATAAATAAAAATATCCCTACAGTTTGAAGCAACTTTGACAGAAACTAAGAAACAGGTTTCGGTGTATTTAAGCTAGGATAAAATTTTTGGGGAATAACAAGAACTCATGTCACCAAGGTCTTGCAGCAGATCTTCAGAAAATAGGGTTAACATAAATATAAGTCATATTTTCAATAATATTTCGAGTACTTCCCAAAGAACTTGGCAATCTGAGTGAAGAATATAACGAAAAATTTCAACTGGAAATCATAAGGTTGTAGCAGAAGCTTTAATTAAACTTTTATGTTGACAAAGTTGAACACTAAAGAGAAACTGCAGTTGAATCATATAAGGGATAAGATTCCCTTTTCTTTAAATAAATCAAAAGTTTTCACTTAATTTACCTTAGATGAATCAAAGTGAATCAATTCTCACACAGTTACAATTTCTTTCACAATTTTTTTTACATCCACGTTGTTGGATTAATAATTCAAACCTGACAGAATTATGTCATGCCAAATCATTAACGAATCTGAAATGAACTGAACTGATACTAATTAATAATTCAACCTTGACAGAATTATGTTATGCCAAATCACTGATGAATCTGAAATGAATTGAACTGATACTGATTAATGATTCAACCTTGATTATGTCATCCCAAATCATTAACGAATCTGAAATGAACTGAACTGTTACTAATTAATAATTCAATCATCACAGAATTATGTCATGCCAAATCACTGACGAATCTGAAATGAACCGAACTGATACTGATTAATGATTCAACCCTGAGAGAATTATTTCATGCCAAATCACTGACGAATCTGAAAAGAACTGAACTGATACTGATCATACTGGGTGTGGAGTGAATGGTGAGAAAACTATCGCCTATTGTTTACGGTAGGAATTATCCCGAATCTTCATAATTCTTCTACATTTGAACCTGTTATATGTGAAGGGGAACTTAGAAAGATTTGAGAAGAAACATAAATCTATCCAAATATACGGTTTGTATATTTGTAATGATTTCAATTGAAATGTGTAATTTTATTTCTGTCTTTTAGTAACATATCGTATAAATCAAATTACATAATAATTTTAATTAAAAAGCACATGCCTCATTTGTACGTGATAAGAGGAATGCCACGAAACTAATTTCAGAATGAACTGCCAGTAAACAATCATCATGAAGTTCATCTCAAAAGACAAAATTAGGTAATGATAATCATTTCACACTTGTGTGACTTTCAAAGTTAAATACATCATTAGTAGACGATATCAGTTATGATGAATTGTTGACTCTACCATCAAAATTAGTGGCTTACTATTAGGTCTGGGTGACTTACAGATTCCTCGTAATGCATGAAATGTGTCCCGGATATATATATATATATATATATATATATATATATATATATATATATATTATATTATATTATATATATTATATATATATATATATATATATATATTATTTATAAAATTAATAAATAAATGAGAAACAAACGTTTTCGGATATTTAGATGCTCTTCAGGCTCCAATAGAAATATAAAGCTAAATTAAGAAAAATAAAAAGGCTAAAAGAATCTAACTTTAAATAAAGAATAATCCTAAACCTAAATGTCTGTCTGTCTGTGTATTTGTCTGTATGTGTGTACATTATATTATACAAAAATATTTCTTTCATATCAGTTAAAAGAAGTAAAAAATTGTGGAACTGCGAAATGAATTGTTTTTCTTGCTTAATAACGAATTTCATTTTATTTAATTTACCTTCAGTTAATTTCCTCATAAGTAATGAATTACATTTAATTTCCTATTTCAAAACGCGCGCGCACGCACACATACACTCTCTCTCTCTCTCTCTCTCTCTCTCTCTCTCTCTCTCTCTCTCTCTCTCTCTCTCTCTCTATATATATATATATATATATATATATATATATATATATATATATATATATATATATATATATATATATATATATATATATATATATATATATATATATATATATATATATATATATATATATATATATATATATATATAT
>SEYY01022589.1:85000-87500 GCA_009176605.1 Armadillidium nasatum
GTGTGTGTGTATGTGTGTGTGTTCGTTTGTATAATAGTGTGAGTGTTCGGGTTTGGGAGTTTGATGGTCGTTTTTTTTTTTTTGTACCATAATTTTAATTCTTTGACATTTTCGAGTACAGAAAACGACATTTCGCAGATGCTCCTCGTTGCCCCAATTTCATAGCCTTTTAGACCTCCGATTTAAGACTTTTTACCCTTAGCGAGATATATATATATATATATATATATATATATATATATATATATATATATATATATATATATATATATATATATATCTATATATATATATATATATATATATATATATATATATTATATATAACCATTGAATTATTGAGATCTATAAAATTGAAGATAGAATTTCTGATTATACTGTTAATGTATAATAATGAATAAGCATATCGGTTATGTATATGGTTCATAAAGTTGAACGATGAATGAATTTGACAGAGGCAAGCAGTTAAGTATAACGAGAGACGAAACGTTACGCAACAGTTTAACGGAAAGAGAGGGATTAGAAATGGTCAGTGGGATGAGAGCTGAAGAAATGATGATGCGAAAAGCCCTGGATATAACCATTCTAATAAGAATTGAATGATGAACTACCAGAATTGTGACACATTTTTCATATAATGTTGGATCTAATCTCTTTTCATAGCCGTCAATTGTGATGGTTAATATAGATTTGAATGATACATCAAAAGTCCTTAATTTAATTTAATTTAATTTTTATTTTTTTTATTTTTTTATTTTTTCATTTTTTTTTTAAAGAAAAACAAATATGATCCTTCCAATGATGAAAAGAATTTCGAGAAAATGAACATATGATGGCTTGAATTATAAGTTTTTGAAGATTTAATAATTGTGTGGTCATGTTGAGAAATGAGATAAATAAATAAAATTGATGAGGAATTCAGAAGACACCTGTTGTCACTGTCCGAATTTGGTATAACGAGAAAACCTTGGTATCGGTTACTCTAGATATATTACTAGATACTAGATACTAGATACTAGATATATTACTAAATATAAGGTTGATGTATTTACCTAAGTAAGAGTGAATGCTGAACAAGGAGTGATATATTAAATAGAAATAAATTTAATGTATAATCGAAAGAGGGAAGTGAATAAAATAAAATTCGGTAATACTTTAGTGACGCGGGCCCGAATTTTTTTTTTCTTCTCAACTTAACTACGAAAACGAAATATGATTTTTTTTTAATGATTAATCGACGAACGACAAATGATTTTTAAGAAACAAAAATAAAAAAAAACATAAATTAAAAAAAAAATTTTTAAACTAATAAGAATAATTATTTTTTTAATATGACGTCAAAAGATCGTCTGCCGAAAGAGTAAAACTGCCCTTTGACTATTTTGACCTGGTTGCTATTATGACTAGATTTTAAAAGATCTTGAAGTTAAAAATGGAAATAATAGTTAAACTTTGTATATATATATATATATATATATATATATATATATATATATATATATATATATATATATATATATATATATATATATATATATATATATATATATATTATATATATATATATATATATATATATATATATATAAAGAGAGAGAAAAGGGGAGAAAATGCCCGAAAAAAGCATTGCATTGCTTTTATAGTAATTTAAGCATAGCAAGTCGTAAAGGGGACGATCAAATGAATGAAAAGTTTTTGTAGATTTCTTAAAGCCTGAAACATTGAAAAAGCCAACAAAGCCAACAGAATACAAATAAAATAGGGGAATGATGAATGCAGTCCATGTTCATTTGTTGTATTCTCTTTCGAAGAAGAAATGTTTAAAAGTTAGTTGTATTTCTTTCAACTAAATTCTAGAAGCAGAAATTTCCTTTTTCTTTTTTTAGGCCTATTTAACAGGTAAACTTATTTCATTCAAAATAAATACCAATAGATCATGTTGAAGCATTCAATTGAACGTTCTTCTCATCATTAATGTCAAAGAAAGAATCTGAAGAAAACATCATGACCAAATTCAGAAAACTGAACAATTCTATCTCTTGTCAGTTTCCATGCCTGATGTGAAATGCAAGACCCTGGAACTGATAATGAGGTTATGTGAAATTGTGGGATCCAAGGAGAGTTATACTCAACTTGTTATTCAAAATATCCTATTTTTAATTACAGTCTGAACTCAAAGATGTTATTCTGGATGATGATATTGGTTTTCAAAGGCGAATGTACTGAAGATTTATAATTTAAAAATTACGTTGAATAAAAAGGAGGTAAAAATATATAAATTTCCGAGGAATGAGTCATATATATATATATATATATATATATATATATATATATATATATATATATATATATATATATATATATATATATATATATATATATATATATATATATATATATATATATATATATATATATATATATATATATATATATATATATATATATATATATATATATATATATAATATATATATATATATATCACCGATTACGATAA
>SEYY01022589.1:102500-105000 GCA_009176605.1 Armadillidium nasatum
TTTTTCGCGCATATGATTTTATTGATCTTTCATTTTTTATGTCATCTGGGAGATTGTTAAACAGAGTGGTAGAGGTATAGCTTACTGCTTGTCGTGCTTTAGTGAGCCTGTAAAAGGCGTTTTTAGTTATTGTTGTTTCTTAAGATTTTCCTCTTTCAATTTGATTGTTTTGGTGATTTGTTTTTAGGAATTCGCATTGTTATTATTTATTACTTTGTGGTTTCCTTTAGGAGGGAGAGGTTTAGAAGATTATCAAATTGCAATATGTTAAGTTTTTTGAATAAAGGTGGTGTATGACTATAAAGGTCTCTACTGCCGCTAAAGTCTTATGATTCGTTTTTTGCATTGTTATGATTTGTTGTGTGTTTGATTTAGGTGTTGTTCCATATACGAGATACAGTAAAGTATGTGAGGGTGAATGTGCAAAATATATTTGCGTAGAACATAGAGTGGAATGGATTTATAATTTAACAAGGATGTACATATATTTTGCGAGTTTATTACTATGTGTTTATGTGTTCTTTAAATGTTAATTTTTTCTATAATGACTCCCAGGATTTTCGCGGTATTTGTTCTGGTTAGTTCAAAATCTTTTAGTTTTATTTTAAAATTACTCCTATATTTTTGTTGTTATTGTAATGTAAGAGGTTTTTTGGTTTAATGATAGTTTATTTGACATCTCGTGATGTTTGTTAAAGAGCTTTCAACTTTTTTGGAGAGTGTTTCGGGGTTCTTGTCATTGATCAGTATTGATATATCATCTGCGAATGAGACAGAGAAGGTGTTGTGTGAGTTTATTAAGTCGTTTGTATATATTGAAAATAGAAGCGGAGCAAGTATGGACCCCTGTGGACACCAGTTTTTATTTGTTGTGTGTTAGAGAGTATATCACCTAACTTTACGTATTGTTGTCTGCCTTTGAGGTAAGTTTTAAACCACTGCAAGTTTAGGCCATCGAAGCCCATTCTATTTAATTTGGTTAGTAGGATATCATGGTCTATTGTGTCAAACGCTTTGGTAAATCTAGTAGCAGAAGGGAGAGTCTTTATTTTCTAAATTTTTATAAAGTTTTTCGGTCAGACAGATAAGCGCGTCCGATGTTGAACTCTGAAGCCAAACTGGAAATCGCTAGTAATGAATTTGAATAAAATATTCAGTCAGCTGTTCAAATATTATTTTTTCGAAAATTTTGCTAACCGTGTGTGTAATGGATATATAGGTTTATATCATAAAATAAAATAATAAATAATAATAATATAATAATAATAATAATAATAATAATAATAATATTTAATCTTTATTCATTTTTTCTAGTTACAAAATTCATACTAAGAAGAAATAGTTTACATTTACATTTGTTATTAAAGTGTGAAATATTCTCCTGAGAATCTTATTTCCTCCTCTGAGTCCATTAAATTTATACACAATGACACACATTTCTTATTAAAATCTTATTAAAATTTTAGGATACAGTAAATTTTATATTACTTTATACGTTACAATAATAATAATAATAATAATAATAATAATAATAATAATAATAATAATAATAATAATAATAATAATAATAATTGTAATGATAATAATGATAATAATAATAAAAATAATAGTAATGAAGTATAATAAAGAGTAATGATAATAAAAATGGTAATTATAATAATAATAATAATATATAATAAAAAATAATAATAATAATAATAATAATAATAATAATAATAATAATAATATATATAATAATAGAAATGACTATTTTTCATATTATTATTATAATAAAGAGTAATGATGATAGTAATAAATAATGGTAATGAAAATAATTATTATTATTATCAGAAGAGCATATTGAAACTTATAATGTATTATGCCTTAATTATAATTCTTACTTTCCTTATGTTTACAAAAAGTCAATTGTCAGTACCCATATTTATCAAGCTTATAATATCAATAAAGAGTAATAATAATAAAAATAGTAATAAAAATAATAATAATAGTAATAATAATTATTATTATTGGAATTTCTTCCATGAAGAAGTTAGAAGGATTAGACAAAATTTAATTAATTGAGATCACCCCTTATCTATAACAGAAAATTTGATTAACAGGATTATTACTAAACTATAAAATTAGCATAAACATCGAGAAGAACATTGGAAACAGAATAGATTTTTACTTTAAAGCTTCGAACCCAATTGATTTTGATAAGAAGGAAATATGTCTACGAAACATTTTAAAATCCCACGTCAAATCTCCAACCAGTCAAAATGTCACAGTTACATTGTATCATAGAATAAAGAACTCTCGTCCTGCTTTTCTACAAGTCATCTGATAGTCATCCATTTGAGTACCAATTCCAATGCCCTGAGTCTGACTGCACATCGACGCATATTAGATAGATAACTAATTGATGATCAGATAGAGTGTTAGCATAGATTTAAACCTAGCATGATTTAGGAACACTTCAATTTAGAACACGGAAAATACAACATTTCAAAATTATATCAAC
>SEYY01022589.1:110000-112500 GCA_009176605.1 Armadillidium nasatum
TGACGTTGGTGTGCGGCTAGATGCAATTGGGTGCCTTTTCCTTTAGAGAAGAAGCGTTTTACCTATAGTCGTTCATAGAGAAATTCGGCCCATTTTTGTTATATGTTTGGAAGTTCAGATATTAGAAATGAAAATATATAATTTGTTTTAAAAATTTCCGGTGTAACAAAATATTTTGACTCCTTTAATATTATATGTTTTAATTTTCATTTATATATATATATATATATATATATATATATATATATATATATATATATATATATATATATATATATATATATATATATATATATATATATATATATATACTGAATCCCTTTCG
The DNA here is from genome assembly GCA_009176605.1 of Armadillidium nasatum. Classification (NCBI taxonomy): domain Eukaryota; kingdom Metazoa; phylum Arthropoda; class Malacostraca; order Isopoda; family Armadillidiidae; genus Armadillidium; species Armadillidium nasatum. The sequence goes on from SEYY01022589.1 coordinate 110,326, forward strand.
GAATGTGTCATATAAGCTTTTAAAACTTACATGTAGACTGTCCACGAGCATGCTAAAGTCTGAACACTTTTAATCCTTCTATGTTTTTTTACAAACTCCTTGCTATATGACATGTCGGCCCTTAATCCTGTGGTTTTGGCATTTTGCTTATTGTCTATTGGGTCTTAAGACAGCCCTTGCCATTCTTCTCTATATTTAATATTAAAAAAGTCAAAATTTTAACAGGTAAGTCATAAACATCTTTTTAACATTTAATATTTATTTTCCTTTATTTATTTATTTATTTTTTTATTATTTATTTTTTTTTTTTTTTTTTTTTTTTTTTTTTTTTTTTTTTTTTTTTAAAAAATTTTTTTTTTTTTTGATTTCATGAAAGAATATTACATAGGGTTCTGATAGGGATTTATAAAAATTGTAAATAACTCCTGAACACTTTTAGAAAAGGAAGATATATGTATTCTCTCTTCTCTCTCTCTCTCTCTCTCTCTCTCTCTCTCTCTCTCTCTCTCTCTCTCTATATATTATATATATATATATATATATATATATATTATATATATATATATATATATATATATATATATATATATATATATATATATATATATATATATGTATAAAACTATTCACCTTTTCCCACTTTCGTAGGGTGATGCCAGCCACAATTCCCTCATGCAAACACACACACATGCATATTCTATTCTCCTCCACCCATCACTACCCCCTCCGTCTTACTCTGTCATCGACTACTCTCCCACCCTCTCACCCCCAAAATCTCCCTCATCCCATTAATCCATCTCCAATTTGGCCTTCGGTTCCCCCTCCACCTTCGATCTCACAACTATACCTACCATCATATTTTCATTCATTCTACATATATGCCCAAACTATCTAAGCACACCTTTCTCTACTATACTCACTATTCTCCTCCTACATACACACATCTCTCTTATTCTTTCGTTTCTAATTCTATCAGCCATTATCAACCCACATATTGTCTTCAGTTCCTTCATCTCAAATTCATCCGCTCTTTTTTTTCGTCTTTACATTCATCATCCATGTTTCACACCCATACATTACAGTTGACACATTCTCTCAAGCATTCTTACCTTTATTTCCTTTGGTATTCTCCCTTTCTTCTATACCACTCTCAATCCCCTATCATTTTCATTCCCTCAATCATTCTATTTTTTATTTCCTTTTCCATCCCTCTTTTCCCTCCACCAGCTTCAAAAATTTGAAATCTTCTACTTCCTCAAATTTCTCTCCCTCTACCTCGTCACCCTCCCCTCCCATTCTTGCCTTCTTGCTACTTCATCCCTTCTCTCAAACCTAATTACTTTATTTTTTGTTGAGTTTACTTTCACTCCTTTAGAAGCACTTTCTCCTACAAACTTTTTCACCAACGTTCTCAGCTTCTCCCAAGACTCTGGAACCAGCACCGCATAATCCACAAATAGCAAGACGTTTGCCTCCAATTCGCCTTCTACACTTCTCAACCTAACACTCTTTCTTTCTCACTGTATTCCTCTAACAGCTTCATACATCAATAAATTAAGCAACCGCGGCGACATAAAAAACTCCTGAATCAGCTCCTTCCTCATCCTCACCCTCACCCTCGATCTTCAGTTTTCATAGGAGGCTTTGACCCCTTTAAAATTTCCCCCTTCACCCTCCTCTTCATCAGTACCCTAAACAACTTCCTCCTGCATACTTTATCATATGCCTTTTCCAAGTTTGTAAATCATACATACCCCATTTTATCTATTACACGCAATTTCTCACCAATCATTTTCCTATATATATATATATATATATATATATATATATATATATATATATATATATATATATATATATATATATATATATATATATATATATATATATATATATATATATATATATATATATATATATATATATATATAATATATATATATATATATATATATATATATATATATATATATATATATATATATATATATATATATATATATATATATATATATATATATATATATATATATATATATATACATATATTAGAGGAGGGTACCGGTCCATTACTCCGTTACTAACGGAACTAGTTTTTTTTCATGTAAGCGTACCGAATAATTTCCGTTACTTTTTAGTCCGTTACATTGTGTTCGACTTTCTTTCATAGCCAGT
>SEYY01022589.1:122500-125000 GCA_009176605.1 Armadillidium nasatum
ATATCTAATAAGTAAACACAGAAAGCGAATTTCTCATAAATTTTAATCATTTTTTTAAAAATTTGAAGTAAACGAAATATTCGTTGAAAAGTCCGTAGAATTTCTTTCAAAGTTTATATTTTGTTTTATTTGCACACTGGTTGATCAAATTTTTTTTTACACTAATACAATTAATAATATAACTAGTATTATTACTGCTACAACTATCATTATTTCTATATTTTTTGCTACAACTAGTACTACTACAATTATTTCTAATATTATTACTACAACTACCATTTATGCTACCGTTACTACACAACTTCTACTACTACCACCACCACTAAGAATAATAATAATAATAATAATAATAATAATAATAATAATAATAATAATAATAATAATAATAAAACGCAGATGGGAGTTTTATATATATGTATAAATAAGTTGTATATAAATTCTTTTTTTTTTTTTTTTTTTTTTTGGCGTGTAAAATGTTTTTGAAAAGAATTTTTTGGGGGCAAGAAAAGCGAAAGTTTGCATTAAATTTGCATTTTACCTTTTTGCGTCTTCATAACATTAACATAGTTGAAAATTATTCAAGTTAAATTGCGTCTGTGCTACATAATTTTTCTGTAGCTTTCTGTATTGTGTATGAAAAAAATTTTTTTGGTACAAATTTTCTGTAGATTTCAATATTAACATAGTTGAGAAATATTCAAGATACATAATACAAGTGCTACATATATTTCTGTAGTTTTCTTTATTGTGTATGAAAATATTTTTTTGATACATCATTTTTTGTAGATTTCCAAATCGTATATGAAATTTGTATACTTTGCTGTAGATTTCTAAAAAAATTTTTTTTTGTGTGTATGTCATTTGTATAATTTTCTGAATTTTTTCTTGGTTTTCGAAGTAGTGGACAGTCACTAAGGATTAATAAAAAATAATTTACTGGCTTACAAATATAGAAATTAGGAAAAAATATTTGATCCAATTTACTAAATAATAATAAGTTATAATAATAACAAATAATAATAATAATAATAATAATAATAATAATAATAATAATAATAATAATAATAATAATAATGACTTAAAAATATATAATAATAATAATATAAATAATAATAATAAAATTATAATAATAATAATAATGATAACAATAAAAATAATATAATAATAATAAAATATAATAATAATAATAATAATAATAATAATAATAATAATAATAATAATAATAATAATAATAATAATAATAATAAAATTGAGTGCCTATAAAAATAAAATAAAATTTGTTTTGATGTTGTAATATGCAATTTGTGACTTTAATTTCAGAATTATATTTTAAGACTAATTTTTTCTTTATAAATTTGACAAAATTTTTATTTTTTTGAATTGGTCAATTTAATTTTATATTTATTTTATAAAATTAGTTTCTTAAACTTTTAAACTTTAATTATGACGATGGATTTAAGCCTTCTATACGATTCGGGAAAGCACAAATATTTTTTTTGTATTGTGACGTTTGTATGAAACCTTTGAACAAACACCAACCCTTATGTGAACCTTTGAACATATACCAACCGTATGTGAACCTTTGAACAAACACCAACCGTATATGAACCTTTGAACAAATACCAACTGTATGTGAACCTTTGAACAAATACCAACCGTATGTGAACCTTTGAAACAAGCATCAACCGTATGTGAACCTTTGAAACAAGCATCAACCGTATGTGAACCTTTGAATAAACCCCAACCGTATGTGAAATTCTTGATTTAATAAGATGATGACTTATGATTCCTTAACCCTACATTCTCCTATATACTTACAAGATGAGCTGAGTTTAAGAAAACCTACAATTGATTTGATGAAATATCATTATTTGGAAAATGGTACAAATTTTATCCACCAGAGGTGTGCCGCTTAAGCTCCGTAGCAGAACGCAATTGAAAGTAAATCAGATATCTTTAGTATCATTAAAATTAAGGATTAAAAATTCTTGCAAATTTGAAACAAGAAAAAATAGCGTTCGAAAAGGGAAAGTTCGATTGTGGAAAAAATCGTCAAAAAACGTTCACATTCCTATTAGAAATTCCCTTTTCTTTGGCATGCAAACGAGAAGACATGAAGTTCCTTCAGAGTATTCCGTGAGGCCCAGAAGAAACACTCTTCCTCGTTCGCGCCAAAGACCTGATTTTTTTCATGAACCTTATCAACATAGAGCATTTGATGACCATGCGGATAACTATTACGTCCCACGAGAGCAATCTGTTTACAACACTTCCCCTTTAAAAGCTTCGAGACACATATCATCATCTTTACCTGAAGGGCAGCTTCGTCCAGCAAAGACACAAAAAAAGGTTGTTCATTTTCTTGAAAACGGTGTTCATAGAAGAGTAGAAAGTCCTGAATACTATCCTCATTCTCGTTTATCCAGAGCTCGTTGCCAGAGTAGCTACCAGCTAAGTGATAGAGAGCCACGTCATAGAGACTGGATTAAAAGAAGAGCTC
>SEYY01022589.1:142500-145000 GCA_009176605.1 Armadillidium nasatum
TTTATTTATTTACTCAATTTTTTTTTTTTTTTTTTTTTTTTTTTTTTTTTTTTTTTTTTTATTTTTTTTTATTTATATAATAATAATATATATATATATATATATATATATATATATTATATATATATATATATTATATATAATATATATATATATATATATATATATATATATATATGTATATGTGTGTGTGTGTGTGTGTGTGTGTGATCATGTTTAAGTGCATCAATTTCCTGAAACTTTTTACTGTATTTTTAGCCTTTTTGATTAATAATTCTGTATTCATAGTTTTAACATTCTGTGTCTCACTTCTTAGCTTAATTAAGAATGCAAAATTCTGTTAAATCATCATTGAGCCTAAAACAGAATTTCATTCTCTTTTAATAAATAGAACTTTAAAATTAACAGAATTAATAATTTTTGTTGCTGGAAAATCATCCTATTATTCGCATTAATTTAAGTTTGGTTTTATTTAAATTACTGGAATTTTTTTACCTTTCCCACCCCCCCTCCTTTTTTTCCCCCTTTTTTTACAGTAGCGAAATAGTCGGTTCGAATCTTAGATTTACTATGCAGCCTCTGTGGCATGACGGGTGGCGTAATTGGCTTTGTTGTTTGGAGACCCATTTTCGAACCCTTATGCTGATACTATGAGAAAATGCTGATGCCATTGAAAAAAATGCTGATACTATGGAAAATATGTCGATTCCATGAAAAATATATTAATACCATGAAAAATATGTTTATACTATGAAAAAATGCTGATACCATGAAAATATGTCGATACTATGAAAAATATGTCGATACTATGAAAAAAATGCTGATACTATGTAAATAAAAATGCTGATAATATTTAAATAAAAATGCTGATACTATAAAAAAAATAATTTCATAAAGCTTTCCCCGACCCTAATAGGTCAATGCTAGTATGATGAAAGCTTTTTATATACATATATAAAATAATAATAATAATAAACGTTCACACATTTCAGAACACTGATAGTAACAACTCCCATCTGACAATCTCTCGAATTTGAAATAATACCCGAGTGAGATCAGTCAACTGATCTAAGACACTACCGAGACTCTCTAAATAGCCAGACTCATACCGACAATCAATACTGACGTTAACTCAGCCATACCTTTTATGTCTTTGGGGGATTCCTTTATATGTATAATAACACAAGAAAAAAAAACATTTAAACGAATATTAATTTTAATTTTTAGTGTGTTTTCGTGTAGCATAAAATATTTTGATGAAGAACTTTTGTATTTTTATTTTTGATTTCGTACTTTTGGAAATTTGATTGGGGAGTCTGTCAAAAAGTTAGAATAAAGTTTTAATAATTAAATACCTTGGTTCTTCTTCCTTTAATAAACTTTATATATATATATATATATATATATATATATATATATATATATATATATATATATATATATATATATATATATATATATATATATATATATATATATATATATATATATATATATATATATATATATATATATATATATATATATACTCCTGTTAATGTCGAAAGTTTGTAAGCATAAATTATTGAAAAGCATCCTCTTTGTTTTTGTTTGAATTTTGCGTATAAGCATTTATAAATCTTTCTTTCTCTCTCTCTCACTTACTCTTTCTCTCTTACTCTCTTTCTCTCTCTCACTCTCTCTTTCACTCTCTATTTCGTGATCTCCTACTCTCTCTCTCTCTCTCTCTCTCTCTCTCTCTCTCTCTCTCTCTCTCTCTCTCTCTCTCTCTTTCTCTTTCACTTACTTTCTCTTTCCAATTCACTCATTCACTCTCTCAAATTTCCATTCACTTACTCGCTCAATTTTTTTTTCACTCAAACTCACTTTCATTTTCTTTTCCTCTCACTCACTCACTCACTCACACATTCACACACTCACTCTCTCCACTCTTTTTTTTTCTCTATCTAACTCATTCATTCATTCTGACTCTTTCACTCACTCACTTGTTCAAATTCTCATTTTTCTCTCTTTTAATCACTTCATTCACTTTCTCATTCACTCACCCTCTCTCACACGCTCACTCACTCACCTCCTCTTCTCTCTCTCTCTCTCTCTCTCTCTCTCTCTCTCACCTCCTCTTCTCTCTCTCTCTCTCTCTCTCTTGAATTTTCTTGAAATTTTTTTTTCAAGAGTATTTGATGTTGATCTTTTATTCCATGGTTTATTCAGTTTGTGTTGCTTTTAGGCTCACTAAAAGGACTTTACTCTCTAAATTTATTATATGATGTTTCATAACACACTTGTATATATATATATATATATATATATATATATATATATATATATATATATATATATATATATATATATATATATATATATATATATATATATATATATATATATATAAATATTGCTGACATCTTCGCCAGCCAAATTTGCATCCACATCCAACCTGTTCCAAAGATTCGCATCACCATTCTGATTGTTTCGAAGATTTGCTTTGTAAAAACATGTT
>SEYY01022589.1:165000-167500 GCA_009176605.1 Armadillidium nasatum
GGATTCGGAATCAGAAATTGAAAAATTATCCTGATTCGGATTCGAAGGTCTTGGATTCGGATTCAAGAAATTCTAAAATTAGCTGGATTCGGATTCCATTCCTGTTCAGAGGTTCCGGATTCGGATTCGAATTAGATAATTTCAGGATTCACCTAGATTCGTTCGTACTCGATTCGGATTCGAATTCATTCCTTTATAGTAACATTAAAATATAAACAACTTATATGGTCTCCTACTGATTAATATTTCTGGCCCTTTAACAAAAGCATCTTTAATAACTTCGGTAAATCTGCTTTCCCGCTTCTCGTTTCCTCTGTATTGTAGATAATACTCCTGAAAAAGCTAATATCTCTATTCTCTTTTATGTAATTCCACACTTGACGATTCTATCATTCCTCATCCTACTTCACCTCTAAGGTTCCTTTACCTATTATCACACATGATCCTGTTCAGATCATGAGACCTATGGGTCGTATTCCTCCTCTTGTTTTGAGGGAGTGTGATTGGGAACTAGCTCCTGTGCTCTCTCAACTCTGTTATCTATGCCTTAATGCGTGTAACTAAGTGTGGGGGGATAGGGATTGTACTTGTCCAGAGCACCAGATAAGAGGGGCAGCAGAAAGTGGTTGTAGATTATTTGAAAAAGAAAATCATTAAGTATTTTAGAATAAATAAATTCTAAATAAATATATAACACGTGGACACACACACACACACACACACACACACACACACACATATATATATATTATATATATATTGGGGGGGGGAGGGTCTTCGGTGATGGGGTTTGTACCACCAAGACTTCGTCGCCGACTTGCCCTGGTGCACAGACTTCTCTTTTCTTTTGTTTCCGGATATATATATATATATATATATATATATATTAATATATTATAGAGGTGATTCTCTCTGGCATGGATACATTCCATATTCTTTCCTTCTACTAAACCTATTGGTTTAACTCTGCTTGTTCTCGTGCTATCCGCCGCAGGATGCTGCCTTAGGGATTACCGTCGTCTTCAAACTCCAGAACTCACAACTTATATTCATCCCGGAATCGTGCAAATCTATTCTTCGAGAAAAACTTTTTCTTAAATGCAATATCTTTCTTTCTTTCTCTCGCCCTTTCTGGCATTTGCAAAAAATTCAACTCTAACTTGCTTCTTCCTCTTTCCCTCTTAATATCTTCTGACGGTACAACTGCCGTTTTACCTTCCTCTAAAGCTGAACTCTTTGCTCAAACTTTTGCCTTAAATTCAACCTTAGACGATTCCGGAGCTGTTCCTACTCCTTCAACCCCCTCTAACTCATTTATGCCTAAAATTGTAATTTCTTCTAAAGATGTCATTTCTGCTCTCTCTGAGCTAATAAGAAGGCATATGGTATCCTCTGTGGTTCTCAAAACTTGTGCTTCGAGCTTCCCTCGTCTTGCTGGAAACGTGCGCTCATTCAGCCTGTGCCGAAGAAGGGGGACCCCTCTCAACCCTCTAACTACCGTCCAATTTCTTTAACCTCCGTTCTTTCTAAAGTTTTCGAATCTATCCTTAACAGGAAGATTTGGAAACATCTCAATTCTTCTAATCTTATCTCAGATCGCCAGTATGGCTTTCGAAAGAACGCTCTATGGTGATCTTTTTCCCTTCTCTCTGACTCTTGGTCCTTGTCTTCGGCATTTCGGTGAATCTTTTGCTGTAGCGCTGGAACATATCGAAAGCTTTCGATAGAGTCTGCACAAAGCTTTGATTTCCAAAACTTCCCTCTTTCGGAATCTATCCTTCTCTCTGTGACCTTCTCTCTGATTTCCTTTCTGGTCGTTCTATAGCAGCTGTTGTAGACGGCCACCGTTCATCCTATAAATCTATTAATAGTGGTGTTCCTCAGGATTCTTTTTATCCCCAACACTTTTCTTTTTTTTTCATTAATGACCTTCTCTCTATTACTTCATCTCCTATCCACTTCTATGCTGATGACTCCACCCTTCATTACTCTTTTCATTTTGAAAGAGCCCCTCCCAACAACAGTTAATAGACGCAAGGAGGTTGCCTTGGAGCAACTAACCTCTGATCTATCTCTCATTTCCAATTGGGCAGAAGAAAACATGGTTTTTTCAATGCTCAAAAACTCAATTCCTCCATCTCTCCACTCGACACAATCTTCCACACAACTATGATATCTTCTTCGAAAACACTCAACTCAGACCTTCATCTCTCCTAATATTCTCGGTGTTTCCTTTTCTCGTGATCTTTCTTGGAAAGATCACATTACTTCTCTTTCTAAACAAGCTTCTAAGAGGTTTCGGTGTTCTGAAGCACCTTCGTATTTTTTTCAAACCACCAACGTTGCTTGCTCTTTACAGAGATTTTGTTCGCCCCGGTATGGAGTATTTCTGGGATGGTTCACTAATACACCTCCCCTTGAAAAGGTGGAGTCTAGACTTTTCGTCTTATCAATTCTCCTGCTCTCACTAATTCTCTCAATCTCTTTCTGCCCGTCGAAT
>SEYY01022589.1:175000-180000 GCA_009176605.1 Armadillidium nasatum
ATACTAAAATGTGAACATGATACAAATTTATTAATATTTTTCGTTAATCAATACATCATAAAAAGCTTTATTTCGTTTTATCCTTTGGGGATTAGAATCCTTCGTCAATATCCAATATTTCTGAGGTTTACTTTCATTTTGTATATGGCAAGAGTTAATCTTTTACTAATGGAATGATTAAAAAGTAAATTGATATAAAGGATCATTTTGGTTTGATTGAAATTTTATGAATTCTAATAATAATAAGTGTAATAACATATAAATATATATATATAATATATATATATATATATATATATATATATATATATATATATATATATATATATATATATATATATATATATATATATATATATATATATATAATATATATATATATATATATATATATATATATATATATATATATATATATATATATATATATATATATATATATATATATAATATATATACTACGAATGTTGTTTACATATACTATTTTGAAATGATTAGGAAGCATGGCAATGTTATATTTTTTCTTAAACGTTTTAAAAAGTGTTTATATTAAGGATTAAATCAAGCAGATCAGGGAAGTGTGTTCCAAATGTATTCATTAAGTCATAAAATGATTGACATAGCCCTTAAGTTTGGGGTTAGGGACTTGGATAAAAGTAAACATAGGAATCTGTGGAAAAGCTGCTCGCATGTAGCTTCCTCAATAGAGGAAGCATACGATAAAAGTGGTTCTCCTCAGATAACGTGACTCAGATTTGTCTCTGATCGTTTTATTGTTCTCGTTGGTGTTACGGAGGCAGTGTTTAATCGAGTAGAAGTGTATATAAGTGAATTGAGGACAATGGCAAGACAAGCGTCGAGCACGAAGAGGGAACAAGACGACCATTAACCTCGACCACTGTCGAGAAGATTGAGTAAGCTCGACAAATGCTTCTAGCCAACAGACAAATTACTATCGATGAAGCTGCGTGTTCACCGAAATTAGTCACGGTTCTGTAAACCATATTATCTACAATAGATCAACGTAAGCTTACTCAAGAGCATAAGCTCAATCGTATAGAGGTTTGTTAAGGCCTTCTTGTCCGTTACAACGAAGCTTTTTTGGATAGGATAGTAACAGATGAAACCTAGGTCCATGACTGAACCGAAATCCAAAAGACAGTATGGTGTGGAGAACCAAGGAGGAAAATTTTCAAAGCTTTTTTTTTGAGACTCATAAAGGCTTACACTGGAACATTACCTGGAAAAGGGGTTGACAGTTAATAATATAGGGTACAGAGACTTGTTGACCAAAAAACTGGAACTAATAATTCGCACCAGACGCCGAGGCCTACTGCCTAAAAGAGTGTTACTGTTGCACGATAATGACTGTCCGCATAAAGCCACCCACAACGTTGAGACTATCGAAAATTTGGTTATCAAGGTGATAGAACGCCCTTCGTATAGCCCAGATCTCGCTGCTCGTGATTATTACCTTTTTTGACAACTTAAATATGCATTACGATGTCGTCGTTTGCAACGGAAGAAGAAGTGCAGGAAGCGGTGCACGAAGGGCTTGGCAGAAAAAAAACCTGCTTCACCGAGGGAATAAGAAAGCCTGTGGACCGGTGGACGAAGTGCATTGAAAAGCAAGAAAATTATGTTGAAAAATAACGTGATTATAAACATCTCATATTATTTTAATAAAATACATAATCAAGAATGCGAATGATTTTTGACTTTCCCGTCGTGTATATATATATATATATATATATATATATATATATATATATATATATATATATATATATATATATATATATATATATATATATATATATATATGTGTGTGTGTGTGTGTGTTGTCTGTGTGTCTGTGTGTCTGTGTCTGTGTGTGTGTATGTGTGTGTGTGTTTTATATTAAAAGTATCTGAGTGTTTTTGTCATTTAAAAATATACCTAAATTTTTGAAATTTACTATCAGGTAATTGACAGTGATTCAGGAAAACAGACCGACAGGCTGAAAGGTCGTCTGACAGAGTGGATGGCAATACAATTTCATTGGGACACTTTTTTTTCTTTTTCTTTTTTCTTTTTTTTTTTTAATCTTTTTTAATTATGTTGTATAACTAAAATGTTTATATTTTATCTAAAGTTTTTCTATTTTCTTTTATCCATCATATTTATCTTAAATTTAATATATTTATTTTATATTTATCGTGTTTATCTCCTTAATATGTTTTTGGTATATACAAAATGTTTATTTTTTATTTCACATATTTATCATTTGTCTTACACCTATATTTTTTATTTAACATATTTATCTTTTATCTAATATGTTTATCTTTTTTAATAGGTTTATCTTTAATCTAATGTGTTTATCTTTTATCTAACTTATTTATCTTGTGTCTAATAGTTTATCTTTTTTAATAGTTTTATCTTTTATCTAATATGTTTATCTTTTATCTGACGTGTTTATCTTTATCTAAAATATTTTATCTTTTATTAATAGGTTTATCTTCTATCTAACATGTTTATCTTTTATCTAACTTGTTTATCTTTCATCTAATATGTTTATCTTCTATCTAACATGTTTATCTTTTATCTAACTTGTTTATCTTTCATCTAATATGTTTATCTTTTTAATAGGTTTATCTTCTATCTAACATGTTTATCTTTTATCTAACGTGTTTATCTTTTATCTAATATGTTTATCTTTTTAATTGGTTTATCTTTTATCTAATATGTTTATCTTTTATCTAAAATGTTTTATCTTTTACAAACACTGATCTTCTTCCAAACGTGTTTATATTTTGTTTAACATTTTTACTAGTTTCATTGTCATCCTTTTTTAACAGGCAAACATTCGTTTTATATTTCGTGTCCTCTCATTCGTTCTCTTCCTTTGAACTCGTTTGAGCCACGGTGGCACTCTGGCATTCGCAACATTGGCCCTTTCGAGGTTTTGGAAGATCAAAAGCTGAAAACCTTGTATAGCAGGCACTAACGAAATAGCAAGAACGTTGTATGCTCCATTTTGTCTGATTAAACCTTAAAGATTTAATTAAAAACAAACTTCTACGCTTACATTTGGTTATTACTTGTTCCCCCCCCTTTCCCCCTCCTTCTTTCTCCTTCTTTCCCTCAAATCTGAATAATATTTTATTTAGCCTTGGAGGGGGAGAGGGGTTAGGAAACGGGAGACTGGGGGGAAAGATTTTTATCATTATTTCCTTTCCTTTAATATAAATCTTAAATTAGAGCTTGGAAATTTTAGACATAAGTAAATATTTTCTTTTGTTTTCATATTTTTTTTTTTTTTTTTAAAGGCTATTCAGTTTGGAATTATTATTATTGTTATTATTATTATTATTATTATTATTATTATTATTATTATTATTATTATTATTATTATTATTATTATTATTATTATTTTATTATTATTATTATTATTATTATTTATTATTATTATTATTATTATTATTATTATTATTATTATTATTATTATTATTATTATTATTATTATTATTATTATTATTTAATTAGTGGTTCAGCAGGTCTTGCAATTTACAGATGTAATTAAATATTTGTAATTCCATTAAAGAAAACCTTAATAAATATCTAATCTTACTATTAAAAGTCATATATATATATATATATATATATATATATATATATATATATATATATATATATATATATATATATATATATATATATATATATATATATATATATTTATATATGTGTGTGTGTGTGCGTGCGCTTGTGTGTGTTTGTGGGTGTGTGTGTATGTGTGTGCGTGTGGGTGTGGTGTGTGATTTATGGATTTAAAATACGAGAATCCTACACTAATGTGATGAAAATAAAAATCTTCTCCAGATCAAAGGTCGATATGTCAAAGACACAAAACTTTTGAATGTTTTTTTGTTTAAAGAAATTAGGAAAATTTGGAAAAGGGAGGTTCTTCCAGGCCTAACCTTTAGAGTACTTGAAAGAGTGATTGTACCAGTTCCCTTTGTATAAGTACATTTTGAAGGAGTAGGTATCTGGTAGAAATTAAGTGGTTGCGAGGTAATATTTTAGCAAGTCATGGCGCAAGCTAAGTTCGAAGCCCTGGTTTTGAGGATTACAGGAGTTATACTGCAATGAGCATATGACTTCTTTAGTATTAAGCTCTGAGAGAGCAGTAATTACGTCTTTGGAAGAAATAACAATATAATTAGAGAAGGTAGTGAAACAGAAACTGCACTGGAATCGCCTATAGTTAATTGGAAGAGTTGAGGTTTAGCAGAAGGAAAAAAAATGTGAAAGAGGAAGAAACAATGTTGACATTTAGCAAAGTGAATGAAAGGGTGAGTAGATGAATTAGAAAGATCATTGTATTATGAAAGGTGATGGAGTTATTAAAGGAACGGAGAATAAATGTAGCAAGGTCTTAAGATGAATTGAAAGTAATATTGAATTTCTGGTCTTTTTGAAGGGCCCATCCCTGTGGTGAATATCACGCAAACATGCAGAGTTAAATCAAGATTTATGAATTTTAATTTAAGGGTAATTAGGAAAATATGATAAGAAGGAAATTAGAAAAATTTTATATGAGACAGATAATCTTCACCTCGACCTTCCGCATTACAAACTCTGAAAGACCCTCCCACAGAAGCAGTAATCATTGCAAGCGAAATCGAAGAAGTACGATCCCATTTCGGGCAAGATTGCATCCATCACCTTCGCCGAAGGTTGATACTGCTCCTGCTCCTGTAGAAGATTTGAAGGTATTGAAGTAGATGTAGAAATTAAGTGATCGGAGGAACCTAATAAAAGGAATTAGTTTAAGGTAGAAAGATTAAAAATTAAGAAAAAGACAAGTATATTTATTGGGCTCACCTTCAAGTCCACATAGAGGATACGAATAGGGAACCACACTTTAAAGAGATATGGTAGACAAGTTCACTAGTTAAATCGTCATAAGGGAAAGCCCGTTGATTGTAATGAACACTGAACATTCCAGGAATGGTAAA
>SEYY01022589.1:182500-190000 GCA_009176605.1 Armadillidium nasatum
ATTATTATTATTATTATTATTATTATTATTATTATTATTATATTATTTTTATTGTTATTATTATCATTAATTCTCTACTATTTGACATATTTTCTTTTCTTTTCCAGGTAAGCGAAGAGTGTCGTAGTTTGAAGCAGAGTCTGGTGCAAGGGGCACCGAACTGGCCCCCGACCAGTGTAGACCAAAAGGTCTCACAGAGTTTACCAGCCAACCTGGAGTCAAGTATTAGGGTTAGTAAAGAATGCATAAGCTTGGCACAGTGCCTCTCTCAATGTGGCTCTTACCATAAACGCTTCGGGTTAGATTTGTTTCGTCACTTTTAACCGATTCGGACCATAGTTTATAGCATTTTATCTCTCACATAGGAGTTTTCTGTCAAAATGTAAAGGCTTATACACATACAGACACAAACGCATACTTCGATACATACATCACACATGCATACACAAACGTACACTTCAACATATACACATTACTCACACACATCCATACACAAACGCACACTTCAACATATACACATTACTCACACACATCCATACACAAACGCACACTTCAACATATACACATTACTTACACACATGTATACACAAACGCACACTTCAATACATACACATCATTTACACACATGTATGCACAAACACACACTTCAACACATACACATTATTTAAAAAGTTTGATCTTAATCTCAGATAATAGTAAATGTAAACAATTTCAAATGTTAATGATAATATTTTTACTAATACTAATATTACTAATAATAATAACATACCACAAATTCTACTGCTACTTTTAATAATTATAGTTACACCAATACTACTACTACTATTAACAATATAATTTGAATATTAATTATTAAACTTTTAAGGCTTATACATTACACAGTAATTAAACACTTTCCTTTTAGTGTTCATATTTTTATATAGAAGCTAAAAAGAGCTAAATAGCTAAAAATAATAGCTAAAACCTCTAAATTTTAACTAAATGCTTCAAAGATGGTCCAAATACGGTTGAGAAATGGCCCAAATTTTCATTAGTTCAGACTGTGAAAAATTGTATAGGGGCATTGGGCATATGTCTCCACAACCAATTGGCATTCATAACTGGATATCAAAAAAAAAAAAAAAAAAAAATGAAGAAAAAGAAATTTCATTTCTATAAGAAAGTCAAATTTCTTTTTTTTTAAAAAAAGAAATGAATTTTGAAAAATTCTTTTTTTTTTTTTTTAAGCAAAATTTTTTGAAATTTATATATAGGAAAAATTATTATAAAAATTATGATTAATGCTCCTATGATTAGTTATCTTAATATTTGGTAGATTTATTTTTATGTGCAGTAATTCGATATGTTATATTATATTATATTATATTATATTATATTATATTAAATTATTATTATTATTATTATTATTATTATTATTATTATTATTATTATTATTATTATTATTATTATTATTTTATTATTTTATTATTATTTTTATTATTTTTATTTTATTATTTTTATTATTATTTATTCACCATGCTAATAATTCACTATGCATATATATATATATATATATATATATATATATATATATATATATATATATATATATATATATATATATATATATATATATATATATATATATCTCTGTATATATATATTCACAGTAACAAATATGTAGTTTCACTAATTTAAAACTGAACTTCAAAATAAAATAGTAAAAAAGGATTAATTAATAAATTTTAATAAATAAATATATAGTTAAATTAATTTAACTATATAATTATTTTATTTTTACAATTATTATTTTTATTATTACTTAATATACTAATTATAATTATTTTTATTTTATTATTTTATATTATTATTATTATAATTATTATTTTTATTATTTTTATTTTTATTATTAATTATATTTAAAAGTTATATATAAATATTAATGGTAGTATTGAAGTAGTATTAGTATTTAGTAGTAGTAGTAGTAGTAGTAGTAGTATTGAAGTAGTTGAGATTATGTTAGTAATGGAAGTGTTTTGTCATAAAACTCTTTTTATTTTATGATATGTAACTTCAATTTTCCTTTTGGCGCTGTAGTTTTATCTCTGTTTTAATTAATGGATATTGGAATGGTTTTTGTAGAAAGAAATTATTATTCTTTTACGGCTTAATACATCTTTTCCTCTTTTTTTAAAATTATTATTATTGTAGTTACTTTATTGTTAGTGTTATAAGTAGTAATTATGTTATTAATGGCAATAATGGTAGATTATTTGCACTTTTGATAAGGTTTATCTTTGGCTGTCTTAACTTTTAACTTTTTTAATTTTTTCAACTTTAAGACTTCTAACTCTATTAGTTTTAAATTAACTTTCAATATTCATAACTTTTATTTTAAATTTTATTATCTTTTAAAACTGCTACTATAATATTTCCTTAAATCGTTTTCATACTTTGGTTATCATTCATATTTAAGTTATTTTTTAACATTATCATCTTTTCTTTCATATTTTAAGTTTTTTTTAACAATATCTTTTAAATTTATTTTCTACATCCTTTTAAAATTTTTTTAAAAAATATCTTTGAAATTCTTTTTCTAATCCTTTAAAATTCATTTTCAAAGTATCTGTGAAATTTCTTTTCTAGATCCTTTAAAAATCATTTTCAAAATTTCTAAAAAATTTCATTTCATAATATATTTGAAATTCCTTTCTAAATCTTTTAAAATTCATTTTCAAAATTTCTTTAAAATTTCGTTTCATAATATATTTGAAATTCATTTTCAAAATTTCTATAAAATTCATTTTCAAAATTTCTATAAAATTCATTTTCATAATATATTTGAAATTCCTTTTCCCTGTTAGTTAAAATTCATTTTCAAAATTTCTATAAATTCCTTTTCATAATATATTTAAAATTTCTTTTCCCAATCCATTAAAATTCCTTTTCAATATATCTTTGAAATTCTTTTCCTAAGTATTTAACATTCCTTTTTAATTTTAATATTTTTTAAAAACAAATTTTCATATCCAGTTACACTATCTTTGAAATTCTTTACCAAGAAAGAACATCCATTAAAATTCATTCATCATCTTAAAATTCATTTTTAAAGTGTATATAAGATTCATTTTTTTTATCTAACTCTATTTGAATTTCATTTTTTCATTTTCTTCTCTCAATCTGTCCATAGTTTTCATTTGCTTAGTTTAACTTGCACAATTATTGCTTTATTAAATTAATTATTATTGCTTTATTGCTTTGATATAATTATTTATTTTTTTAGAAATATTCGTGACTTATTTTTGCATTAATTTTTTTATATTTAAATTTCTTTTTAAAAAATACAAATATTATGTAGGCTTTTAGTAATATTTTAAAATTTCTGATGGTTCTGGTAATTTCCTACCGAAATAATAACTATTCATAAATATATATATATATATATATATATATATATATATATATATATATATATATATATATATATATATATATATATATATATATATATATATATATATATATATATATATATATATATATATATATATATATATATATATATATATATATATATATATATATATATATATATATATATATATATATATATATATATATATAGGAAAAACCGCAATGCATAAAGTTAATGAGTAAAGACAGTTTAGTTATAAAAATTATAAGGCGAGGGTAGACATGTTGAAAGCCTGATGACACTCCTCAAATTCCTCAATGGGGTTCAAGTCAGATTAAAAAAAGTTATTTCACTTCGCGAATATACGAATAAATAAGAAAAAGAAAATTCTTTCTCTTTCGCAACAAAAGTTGGTTTAAATCCCGGAGGAGATGAATTATTTACCACACCTTATTTTATATATATATATATATATATATATATATATATATATATATATATATATATATATATATATATATATATATATATATATATATATATATATATATATATATATGAGATTTAAAGTCTGCTATATGAGGAATCGAACCTCCGACCTCTTGAATGGTAAGCCAGATTGCTACCACTAAACCAAGACGGTTCAAAAGGAAATCCCCTCTGGCTTGCCATTCCAAGAGGTTAGAGGATCGATCCCTCATATAGCAGACTAATATATTAGTATATTTATTTTCAGTTTTTGAGTTAGCAGACTTTAAAAGTTATATATATATATATATATATATATATATATATATATATATATATATATATATATATATATATATATATATATATATATATATATATATATATATATATATATATAGCGCATGTCATCTTCAAGTCTCATTGATAACCTTCATGTAACTCTGAAAATGATAAATATTTCTGGCAACTTGCCAAAAAATTTCTTTAGCAACTTTTTTTGTAATTTCTTTCTTGATTTATTTCAATCAGTATTATGATCTTTTGGCTTTTGAAATATTATTATTATTTATTAAAATATTACAGAATAATAATTTAATATTACAATTAAAAAAAATAGGGTAATATGATTGTTTACTATTTATATTATTAACGATATTTAAAATAATATTAATATTATATTCTATATTCAAAAAACATTTTTAATGAATATTGAAAATATCTTATTTATAAATCGGTACATTAGAATTCTCTCGAAGCCGTACACCTAGCTACTTTTTAGTATGAGAACTAAATTTGAGGAGGAATATAGCAATATTTATTTTTAATCTTTTTAATTTTTATTTTTTTTTACTATATATATATATATATATATATATATATATATATATATATATATATATATATATATATATATATATATATATATATATATATATATATATATATATATATATATATATATATATATATATATATATATATATATATATATATATATATATATATATATATATATATATATATATATATATATATATATATATATATATATATATATATATATATATATATATATATATATATATATATATATATATATATCAGTTGATATTTCTAAAACTCTGAACACGCTTCATACAACAAAAAGTACAATGAATATAAAAATATTCAAAAAAAAAGTTTCAAACATTTAGTGAATATATAAAAAAAATATTTTTAGTTTTGAATGGCAAAATAAAATGATAATGGTATAATTTTTTTCTAAATTTAAATTTAGTAATTTGTTTTAATTTAATTTTTCCGAAATTTGGTTAATTTAATTAAGTAATTTAAGTAATTTTAAAATTACGGGTTCCTTTTAATCATTTAAATCTTTTATTTTAAACATTTTATTGGATGATTTTGGACATTATTATTATTGTTATTTTTGTTACTATTCTACTTTCATTTATTATTATTATTATTATTATTGTTATTATTATTATTATTATTATTATTATTATTATTATTATTAATATTATTTAAAAATTTTATTATTTTATTATTATTTTATTATTATCATTATTATTTTTTAAAATTCATTATTATTAGTTTTATTATTAATGTTTTAAAATTCATTATTATTATTATTATTATTATTATCATTATTATTATTAGTAGTAGTAGTAGTAGTAGTAGTATGACTATAATTATTATTATTAGCATTATTATTTACATAGAGGTAGTAGAAGTAGTAGTAGTAGTAGTAGTAATATGATAGTAGTAAAAGTTTTCCTGTCAGTATTTGTTGCATTCTTAAAGCTTAATTTAAGAATGTTTTGGTGCGTGCAATGTCTGATATTTCCAATTTACGAGGAAGGGAGAATTGTATTGCATGAATGTAATAAAAACATGCACGAAATCGTCAATATTTTTGCTTCATGTGGACAGGCAATACTATTTTCGTTGTAGCTATTCATTAATCATGCATTGTTGCGACGTATCCGATGAGAGATCTTTGATATATTCGGATGCGGATTTTGAAGCAGAAGTGACGTACTCTATTAGGAAGAATTATTATCATTATTATTATTATTATTATTATTATTATTATTATTATTATTATTATTATTATTATTATTATTATTTTTATTATTATTATTATTATTTATTATTTTATTATTATTATTATTACTATTTTTATATCAGAAACCTGTTGTACAAAATGTTGCTATACGATGGAAGGTTTTAGGAAAAGAAAAAAAAATGCAAGGAAATATTTATAGAAAACCTGAAAATTATTTATTCTATTTAGATTTTTCAGTGAATGGGAGATGCACAGATGAATACATACGTGCTTATATGCGTATATATATATATATATATATATATATATATATAATATATATATATATATATATATATATATATATATATATATATATATATATATATATATATATATATATATATATATATATATATATATATATATATATATATATATATATATATATATATATATATATATATATATATATATATATATATATATATATATATATATATATATATATATATATTATATATATATATATATATATATATATATATATATATTATATATCTTACTTTGTAAACTTTTTTTTTTATAAACTTTTTTTTTTTATAAGAAAGTTTTTTGTTTCATAGGATTTTATTTATTTACCTTCTGATTATAGGCCGCAATCCATCAAGCAAATGTTTTTCGTGGTTTTTATTCGCGAAAGGTTTTCTCCGTGTTGTCTGAGTGGATCTCTTCCTCCTCTCGGAGGCTCTTCCTTAAATGGGGCGCGTTGCTGCTGCATATTCAATGAACTGGATGGAGAGGGAAAGTGTTTCTCCTCTACATTCTATTTGTGTGTGTGTGTTGTGTTTTTTTTTTGGGGGAGATATGTTTTTTTTCCTGAATTTAATTTATGGACGACGGTACATAAAAGTTTAGTGGATTGATTCTTTATTGTAGTGAAAACAATTCTAGTTCTGTTTAAATATATTTTTTTGTGATGTTATTTCAACTTGTGTTTTGCTTATATTGTGTTTTCGATCTTGTTTTTTCTTGGTTTCACCTATCTAGTTCTAGTGTTTTACACTTGAAATAATATATATATATATATATATATATATATATATATATATATATATATATATATATATATATATATATATATATATATATATATACTATATATATATATATATATATATATACTACATATAGACATATATATAGAGTACATTATAAAGCTCGATTTTATTATTCATTGCTTTAAATTACAAACAAATAGTATCTGAGATATGCTTTACAATACACAATACAAAATAAACAGTTCTGACATTTATTGTAGTGTTGAATACAAATGAATATATTAAATATGAATATGTGTTATATATAAATGTATTTTTTGTTTTTTTTGGGGGGGAAGGGAGGGAGGGACAGGAAATTCACCAAAAATTAAAATTTTAATAACAATAGTAATAATAATAATGATATATTTTACAGGATACAGTTATTTTTAAAGTGTCCAATTATTTCGCCAATGATTATTGATATCAAATATATTATATATCGTATATATATATATATATATATATATATATATATACTATATTATATA
>SEYY01022589.1:207500-210000 GCA_009176605.1 Armadillidium nasatum
TAGTGTTTAGGGTCATGTTTCATTATTTTCATATTCTACGAAACCCATGCACAGTGGTTTCTCGTATCCGTCTTAACTTAACCTTAGCTGCTGAACATCTGTAATTTATTTGATCAATTTGGCTATAAATTTTACGATCTCTGTTTATGTGACTGATTAAAGTAAAGGTGTTGAAGTAATTATGATTTTTTGTCTTTTATTTTTTTATAACATTTTTGTAATTGTAAACTGAAGAAATCGGACGCATCACCATGTGCCGTAACAGCGAAGATATCATCCGGGTGCGTCGCGCGAGAGACTACAAACACACATACACAACACATTACTTACATATGCCGTTTTATGACGTAGTGTTCTTTTCTCGGAATGCCTTTGATAACTTTTTCAAGTCATGATCTGATTTTCTTAACCGAGTGACGTCATAAGTAAACAACTGTGTATTTTATTTTCCGTCTTTCGTATTTTTTTCTCAAGTAATTTTTTTTCTCTAATTTTTTTTAAAGTAATGTGTGTTCGAATAACTTTTTTATTTTAGTTTTTGGTTTTCTATTTTCATACTTTTGAGCCCTGTTAATTACTAGTAATGTTATTTGGCTGTTATATTTAAATTTTTATCATTTATTTCTAATATGTTTTCGTTACGTAAATTCATTTGCATTTTCTTTAATTAACAGCTCTTAAATAGGTGGATTTGTGTTTTAAATCAAGATTTGTATTTTCCCGTTTTTTTCTAATTAAAGAATACCTTTCACCATTTTATGATCAATCACTCTATCACATTTATTTTGTCCTAAAAAATCTTGAAAGTTGTATACTTTAGTCAGGATTTAATTACTATTTTTTATGTACAATTAGGATCTTTCAAAGCCTCTTTTATTTTTTATTTTCCCTGTAAATCTTTTATTATTAATTTTATTATATATTCATTCCTTACATTGGTAACAAATTTTCCCACTTTGTTGGCGTTGTAAATTTGATTTCCCAATTTTGCTCCAATATTATGCATGATGATTTTATTGGAACGATTTTCCAGCGTGTACGTTAGTAACTATTTTCATAGAAGTATTCCAGCTCATTTTTTGTATTATTATTTGATTTAATTTTAATTATATATCTACTTGAAATTGTAAATACGATATTAAGGGTACGAACTGATATTACTTCTGTAGTTTTCAATGGCATGACTGGTTCCCCCATTCATCACCCTCGGAGACACCCATGGCAGTAATTTTGAACACTGATATATATATATATATATATATATATATATATATATATATATATATATATATATATATATATATATATATATATATATATATATATATATATATATATATATATATATATGTAACCGTGAGTTTTCTTTTGTACAGTTACTAAAATCTTAATTAAGGAAAGATTTTTTTTTGATTTTTTATTTTTATTAATTTAAGTAAAATGCTCATATTTTTTCGTTGCTGTCTCGTAAAGATTAGAGAAGAATTTAGTTCATCGATTTTATTGGACAAAAGTCTACTCTTTGCAACTTTATATATATATATATATATATATATATATATATATATATATATATATATATATATATATATATATATATATATATATATATATATATATATATATATATATATATATATATATATATATATATATATATATATATATATATATATATATATATATATATATATATACTACCGATGGACAAGGCCATTGACCTACTAGATTCTACTGGTGTTGAGGGAATACCGGAAACCAGGAGCAAATCAAAGATCGACATGCCTCGATATATATATATATATATATATATATATATATATATATATATATATATATATATATATATATATATATATATATATATATATATATATATATATATATATATATATATATATATATATATATATATATATATATATATATATATATATATATATATATATATATATATATATATATATATATATATATATATATATATATATATAGCGAGTGAGGGAGAGGGGAATGGGAGGGGAAGGGAGGGGAAAGAAAAATCAATCATGCGGTCGTGATTTAGAATATCTGATTTCAAGTTGCGGATCAGAATGTACGTGACTTTAATCCAATGAAAAAAAATCTTCATTTCGACTAAGCGATGCTAGGATGTTTAGGAAGACCCGTTGCAATCCTTTTATCTATTGTTCGATCTCATCTGACTTCGTTTTTCTACAGAGGAAGTTTGACATCTACGTTGTGGGAATGTCCGCTGGTTTGTCTTTTAAAATCCAGTACGTAAAGTATTATTATATTGTATTCGTAACCTGTAGAAAGGGGTGCCTCGTAGTTATTTGAATCTCTAGAAAATAATAACTTTCTTCGTTTCGTTTTCGTTTCTTGGATACCTGAAATTACGAAAAATCTCCAGGACTTCTTTTTATTCCTCTTAAGTTGCCTGCGATTTCTATGAATGATGTTTATCTATGCACCAAGTGTTCCTCATGAAACAAGGAAG
>SEYY01022589.1:222500-225000 GCA_009176605.1 Armadillidium nasatum
GGTCGTCAGTAAATGTAAATTTAAAAGCATCCTCCATTCAGAGTTTTAATTTCTAT
The DNA here is from genome assembly GCA_009176605.1 of Armadillidium nasatum. NCBI lineage: Eukaryota > Metazoa > Arthropoda > Malacostraca > Isopoda > Armadillidiidae > Armadillidium > Armadillidium nasatum. The sequence continues at coordinate 222,557 of SEYY01022589.1, forward strand.
TTTACAGATTCGAGTCAAATATTGTCGAATGGTAGCACGGCTCGTTCCACCCCCGTACCCCATTACGGGATGGGTTTAGGCCCTTCCCATTATGCATTTGACGTGATGGGTTTGGCCGAGTTCTCTGACTCTATTTTGTCTAATCCTCCGTACTCCACGTCACCTTTGACTGGCCAAGCAGGTCAGAATGGGATTTTAAAACGAGAGTGCCTAAGAAAGTTTTCTAGTTTCCTATTGGCACCTCTCCCCCTTTACGTGTCCTTATATATATATATATAGTTTGGTGTAAAAAAAAAAATGTACACGTCAAAATTTAGTTAAAGCCTTTTTCACGCTTAAAACTTTCTACTTGAACTTGATCACATTTTCCTTTGCGACGTAGTTGTCCTCTCGTCCATTGATATCGTTGTTTTTTATTATTATTATTATTATTATTATTTCAACTCTCATTCTCCTCCAAATGTAAATGAATGTGACCTCTATAACAAATTTTTTCGTACCAACTGAAAAGTAAAAATATTACTTAGGTGCTAATCTTAGTTTAAGCATTGCTGTGTAATCTGAATTTTTAGAATGTAAAAAAAACTTGTATTGCATGCATATATTTTGTATTTAATTTCTATGAAATCACAATCAAATGTAAATTTTTTTTTTCCAATTGCTTCCTTCACGTATTTATTTTTGCTTAGGTGCATAGTTAAATTTCTTTTAAATGTTGTTTTCTTTTAATAAAATTATTATTATTATTATTATTATTATTATTATTATTATTATTATTATTATTATTATTATTATAATTATTATTATTCTCTTAATAGCTGTATGATAGTTGTTAAGAGCCTTCAGAATTATGATATTTTGGGTATATTGTTGCAAAGGTAGCAATGTTTGCAAAGCTTCTAGCAAACTATATATTCCTAAGCACATAGAGTTATAAAATAAGATAGAAGATATAAGAAGAGATATGAAATAAGGCCTTTAAGGGGGTATCTATTTGCTTCTGTATTTTAGAATAATATCCATTTTAAATTTATTTATAGTTAAAATAACTATAAGTTTCACTGAAAAATGTTTTGACTTAGGAATTATTTTAAATAACATTATGAAAATCTCTATTTTTTCTAAATTTCAAAGTGTTTTCTTATTAACATTTTAAAGTTATAGATAAAAGAGTGTTACTAGTTTCGATGTTTAAGGAGAAGTATGTATGTTAATGTTCTAAGAGAACATCACTGAAAGAGAACTATTTTGGAATGAATTGTTTCTTTGAAAGTAGTGAATTGTTCAGTGTATTAAAAGAAGTTCTTCCAAAGCTTTTAAGAGAGTTATAGAGCAAAGAGAATTTGGACGTTAAATTTTTTTTTTTTTTTTTTTTTTTTTTTTTTTTTTTTTTTTTTTTTTTTTTTTTTAAACTTCCTGTACTTTGAGTCGCGTGTAAAATTTTGTTCTTGAATAATAATTCTAGTGAAATGTTTTTGAATGTTGAACATTAAAATCGCTCAAAGTTATTATTCTTTTTAGGATTTTAATGTTTATAAACGTCTTCAGAGATAGAGGATAAACAACACATTTTTATGTGTCTTAATTTCGTATTTATGAATTGATGGACGTTGCATATATAAAACTAGAATTTGTTGTTATTTTTTATATTCTTTCTTATTGTGATTTTTCATTCTTGATAAGTGAATAAATGATTAGCATCAGCTTTCATTCATAAAAAAAAAATTCTATATTTAATAATGCTAATAAATAATGTGAAAAATCTGGCAGTTCTTAAACATTAGAATCTGTAGTAACTATAAAACAATGAATTATAATAAAAGTAGCTTAGAAAATGCAAACCTATTGATAATTCAGTTAGGAAGACCGGTTAATGTATGTTTTTGCATAACTTGTGTTATTTCATAGCTTATCATAGTTTTATGAAAAGATTTAAATATCGGGTATGGAGAAGCTTGAGAAAGGGAAATTTTTTCCTTTAAAATACTGACTCTTTCTTTACATGATAGTAAGAACCTCATTTAATCTCTGTTTCTTTTATGTTTAAGCTTATTTATTGTACCAACGTCTGTGGCACATTTTCAAAAATTAATAAATAAATAAATAAATAATTTTTTTTTAACTTTTCACGTCTCTAAAATCACCTCTTTTAATCTTGTAAACTGCACGAAGTTTAAGTAATGCATGATCCTAATGTTTTACTAATTAAAACTATAGCTTTAAGATTAAGGTAATATTTACTAACTTAAAGAGGTTTTTACAATTGTTTCTTTTTTTTATGCCAACAATAACTTCTGAAAGTAATTCTTTTTTTTCCTAATGATTTTCTGCTTGCCATGACTAATCTAATTTGCCTCAGGTGTGAGCCAGTTCAACTCTTTATCCTCCGGTATTTTCACTGCCACAACATCTACTTTTTCAACGGCTGGAGATCATGGAGTTTC
>SEYY01022589.1:230000-232500 GCA_009176605.1 Armadillidium nasatum
TTATTAGTTATTCAAAAGAAGAAAATAGTGCATGTGGTTTGCAAAAATTTTACAAATGGATGCTTTAATATAACTGCCGAGAAAATTGGGTATGCACATTTGGTGCTTGAACAGTTTCTATTCTGACAATATGGTTTGCAAAAGAAATGCAAACCTTTCTTTATAGGTTTTATCTAACGAACATTATGAAATAAATTTTTTTAGAAAAAAAAAAAAAAAAAAAAAAAAAAAAAAAAATATATATATATATATTATATATATATATATATATATATATATATATATATATATATATATATATATATATATATATATATATATATATATATATATATATAATATTATATTATAATTTTGAACTGTTTAAAAAATATATATATATATATATATATATATATATATATATATATATATATATATATATATTATATATATATATATATATATATATATATATATATATATATATATATATATATATATATAATAGTATATGCACAATTGGTATCGATTTCTATCTGAAATATGTTTGCAAAAGAATTGCAAACCTTTCTTTATAGGTTTATCTAACGAACATTATGAAATAAATTTTAAGAAAAATATATATATTTTTCAATTTTTTTAAAAAAAAAAAAAAAAAAAAAATATATATATATATATATATATATATATATATATATATATATATATATATATATATATATATATATATATATATATATATATATATATATATATATATATATATATATATTATATATATTTATTTATATATTATTGTACCACGAGTGCCCTGATATATATATATATATATATATATATATATATATATATATATATATATATATATATATATATATATATATATATATATATATATATATATATATATATATATATATATATATATGCTAAGTATCTGTTTCATAAAAGTTAATTTTTTCAAATTATATTTCAATTATTTGAAAATTCCTATTGAAGACTAAGTTAAAAACAGTTTTTGTTTTAAAATCACATAAAATTCTAAAAATTTAAATTTTAACATTAAAAATAAATTTTAAATTTTTTATTTGGAAGGGTCAGTTTTCTTCTGTGTTATTTACTGTTATATACTTTGATTTTACCTCAAATTTCAGTAATCAGAAATTGAATTCAATTATATTAAATGACCTTTTTGTCGTTTTTTGTTTAAATTGACCTTTTTTTTTGTCTTTTTTGCTTATTGTTGACCTTTTTTTATATATAATTATCTTTTAATTGAATTCAATTATATTAAATGACCTTTTTGACTTTTTTGTTTAAATTGACCTTTTTTTGTTTTTTTTGCTTATATTAACCTTTTTTTTTTATTATCTTTTTTTGCCATATTAGGTATTCGTATGATCCTTTCCAACAATCTCCTAACGAGAATCCAGAGGCAGAATTAGCCTTAAACGCTGGGGACTACGTTCTTGTTTGGGGTCATATGGACGAGGTATCACCTAAGGACACTGTGAGAGACTCTTAAGTACCGATATTTCACTACTACCTTTCTATCATTTTTTAACTTAAAGCTTTTTTGTTCTTTTTAATGGACATTGTCTTAAAATGATGCCCAGAAATATCAGGTTTGCTTGGTAAAGTCCTGAAGCAAATTTTAGTTCCTTTTAGTTATTTCTATACTTTGTTTATTGTATTTTAATACCAAAGTGTTAAATCATAAGGAGTAATAATGTATTGTTTTATATTAAATTGTTACATGAAAGTCTTATTGTTACTTTAGAAACAGTAAAATTTTAATGATTTATTTTATTTATTTTTAAATTTTGGGTTTTCTTTCCTTACTTTCACTTTACTCTTCTTTCCAACCTTCTGTACACTTTCTGTTTATGTCTTGCAAGCTTTCTCTTGAAAGCCTTATAAAACAGGTACTTTGGAATCTCTCGCATTGTGAATTTAAGTTTAATTATATGAATAAATACTATGTTAAAAATGTTATATGTTTTAGCTAATGTTTATCAAATAAAATTATATTCCTTATTCTTGCTATAGTATTAAAAGTATCATTTTTTTTTATTAGGACGGTTTCTTCGATGGAGAACTTTTAGATGGCAGGAGAGGGCTTGTGCCTTCAAATTTTGTTGAAAAATTGGTTGGAGATGATTTAATTGAATTTCATCAATCTATAGTTATAGGGTTAAGAGATTGCGATGAGTCGGTCTCAACATCTGTACCACAGGATCTCGATTTCATTTCCCAGGATGACTCCCAGTTTTTGATGGGTGAGTTTAAATGTCAAAAAAGGATAACTTATGGATAAGCAATAGTAGTATATGAAATATGTCTTTCGGTATAAACTTTTTTTTTTATTATTATTAAAGTTGAAATGGCTTTTTTCATATATTCTTATTGCACTTAACTGTTTTTCCCTTCAGAATTAAACTTAATTGAAACTTAGTAAAATAAATAACATTTCTTTTCCATATCTAATATGTCTTTGTTTGTTACTGTGTTGATGTAT
>SEYY01022589.1:237500-242500 GCA_009176605.1 Armadillidium nasatum
GTAATAATATTTCTATATTCTTTGTCCCATTTTAATGGTTTTTTTTTTTTTTTTTTTTTTTTTTTTTTTTTTTTTTTTTTTTTTGACGCCTAACACCTACGCACAGTTAATTTTCCATGTAAAAAAAAAGAGCAGATTATTTAAATACATCAATATTTAATATTTAAAACACAAAACACATATTTTGGAAAGACATTTAAATATTGGTGCAAAATGCAATATTTTTTTTTGTTTTGAAATTTCTTTGCAAATTGGCTGTGGTGTTTTTGTTTTATGGAGACTGGAAATTATGTGGTATTTCTTTAGTTATATAAATAAGATTATATATATATATATATATATATATATATATATATATATATATATATATATATATATATATATATATATATATATATATATATATATATATATATATATATATATATATATATATATATATATATATATATAATATAATATATATAATATATATAATAATATATATAAATAAAAAAAAATATATATATAAATATATAATAATATATATATATATATATATATATATATATATATATATATATATATATATATATATATATATATATATATATATATATATATATATATATATATATATATATATATATATATATATATATGGATGCAATAAATGCCTGCTATCTAAAGTTAAAAAATAACCATATATATATATATATATATATATATATATATATATATATATATATATATATATATATATATATATATATATATATATATATATATATATATATATATATATATATATATATATATATAGATATATTTTATTTCTATAAACAAGATTTTTCACTGAGATTTGGAAGGGGTAATTAAAGTGGTAGTAAAATTATTGTTGTTGTTAATATATGTTATGAAAAGTTTTAATAAACTTTCAATATAATAAATTCTCAAGATAAAAAACTAAATGATTTGCAGAATATAGCAACAGGACAATGATTTTACAACATTTTTCTAGTGAGCTACTCATTTGTTGTTATAATTAAGGAAGGTAAACTATACTCTGAGTTGACTATACTCTGTTTACTATATACTCTGAGTATACTCCTATGCCAGGGTTTCCCAGACGGAAGCCATATGGACCCTAAGGGACCATTTATTTTAATTTAATTTAGAAAATATTACATATGAGTATATGGGGGTCACATACGTTAAGTTAGTACTCTGAGGGTCCACAAGCAAAAACATGTTGGGAATCCTTTGCTCTATACCATGGAAGATAGATACAGTTCTGCTGATGAATCACATGCGAATGTTCCATTTTATTCCTTTCATAGATATTCAAATACTATCACATTCATGCCTGAATCGTTCTTCGGAGCAAAATAATAGGACCTTGACACATCTGTATAGATCAACGTCTGCAAATCCTTATTCACAAAATCTAAGCTTGGGAAGAAATAGATTTGTTTCCTGCAAGGAGGTGTCCGAGAACAAGTAGTACAAACTCAACTAGCTGCTCGTCGACACCTTTTTTTTACATTTATACAAACAGAACTTTGTTTTAACGGTCACTTTACTGTTTTTATGTACAGCTCATTCAAGTACTGCAACCGTCATTGCATTCTGATCGTCTTAGGGTTTAACAAATGACTTAGGCATGATGCTAGAGATAGTAAATTTTAGCAACACAATATTGGTGATGAAGTATGTATATCAGAGATGGGACAATAAATGAAGTACCTGATTTGATGTCTATAAATTTTACTTTGATGTTTTATTAGTCCATATGAACAAACTAAAAGAATTCCCTCTATCTGTAGCTTCTACAAAAAGATTTACCACTATTATGCCACTGGTTAAGTGGTCCATGTTTCCTCTTCTTGACTGACCTCCTGTACACATGTGTTACAAGACACATAGGAAAATTATCTTTGAATATAAAATGGACGTTACTGATATCTTGCGGTATCTCCAGACCTTATTTTCTCGAAAAGGAATCAGTAACCTCAATGAAATGTCACAAAATGCAACTTACAGTTTCATTATAGGATGCAGATGATGTACCTGACAAATTATCATTATAGAATGCAGATGATGTACCTGACAAAGTATCATTATAAGATGCAGGTGGTGCTCCTAACAAAGTATCATTATAGGATGCAGATGATTGATGTACCTAGCAAAGTATCATTATAGGATGCAGATGGTGCTCCTTGACAAAGTCTCATTATACTAATATCATCTTTCGAAGAATCAAAATTCATAGTGTGTACAAAACCTAAGTTTTGTGTTCAATGTGCAGAAGACAAGTATGAACACTTTTTCAATACTCTTGTTACAACAAAAATTTGAACATTTCCATAATATTTTAATAATATCAGGCCTCAATTTAATTACTGTATTTTTTTCCTAAGTACTCCTTCCATATCTCCGTAACAAAGCATATATATATATATATATATATATATATATATATATATATATATATATATATATATATATATATATATATATATATATATATATATATATATATATATATATATATATATATATATATATATATATATATATATATATATATATATATATATATATATATATATATATATATATATATATATATATATATATATATATATATATATATATATATATATATATATATATATATATATATATATATATATATATATATATATATATATATATATATATATATATATATATATATATATATATATATATATATACTTATTTTTTTTTTTAAATAACTACTTTTGTTTCTTACGTTTTCTTTTAATTTTCGATAAAATTAAAAAAAAAACGAAAAAAAAAAAAAAAAAAAAAAAATTTCGTCCGTTAATAAAAAGGAGCAGAATATGCAAACCGCGGTAAGTATACGAGAGGCGGTATTTGATACGCGTCATTTTTGTCGCACACACATCCTTTTTAATCTCTATTTGTCACTCTGGCGCACATACACACACAATTTTGTCTGATTTATTTTATTTTATTTTAATTTTTTTTGTAATTATTATAAATATATCGCAATTTGTGAGTGTGTTTATATACTTTATTATTATTTTTTCTGCACTTATACGCGTTGCATTCATGTTTTGGTGTTTGTTCTTCTCGAATAATATATATATATATATATATATATATATATATATATATATATATATATATATATATATATATATATAATATATATATATATATATATATATATATATATATATATATATATATATATATATATATATATATATATATGGCTATAACCCTGATGGCGCGTTGTTACTAAACTACAGATTATTATTTGTAATTTTTCGATCAGTATTATACTACCATGGTTGTTGCTCACCCAAAAAGTTCATTTTTTAACATCTTTTTGGGATGTTAATTATAAATGGATAATTTGCTATTTTGTGGTAATTTACTTAATTAATGACCCTGGAATGAGAATGACAAATTTTCGTTTTCATTAGACAAGATATATAATGAAAGAAAGAATTTGATCTGATTATTATTATTATTTGTCTCTTAATTATTATTTACTGTGGCTAGAGGCAGTTCTGTTGTGGTTGAGTAGTCGGCTGATGAAACGAAGATTAGCAATGTCCCTTTTGTAAATAAAGTGAACTGCCAAAACTGTACCTCCTTAGAACTCTTGTAAACCTTGAGTAACCTTTCCTGCACGTTCGTTGCTTAACTGTGTTGAAGTGTTCCCTTACATTTCCTACTCCAATTTTCACTTTTACTCATTTGTTGGAGTTGCAAGTTAGGGCCACAATTTTCGGACATATTTTAAGACTGTTTTAGTTTTCGACTCTTATAGAAGACTCTTATAGAACCGAATGTTAAATATAATATCAAAGCTCTTATATAGTTTCATCATTTCTGTTGATCAATTAATAATTACTTTCATCTTGTATTTCAAAAGCACTTGCAGTTGTACTTACGAAAATAGGTTTCTTTGCTTTTGCTTGATTTCTTCGGAGGTTTTCATTGGCTTATTATATGGCTTAGGTCGCAGTTCATCTCAAAAATAATGAAAGTTTATAAAAGAAAAGATTCTAATTTCATCTATCTCCTGCAGAAGTATTTCTCATATTTTCCTTCTACTTAAAGGCATTATTTATTTCTCTATATTTTGAAATTTGACAACGATTCAGTAATTGTGTAGTAATTTTATTGAAATGGTGGAAAAACTTATCACAGTCATTACAGAATTGAGCAGATTTTGTCGATACTTGATTTGATATTATTATGACTACCTGGAAGAGACTTTAATAATTTTCATTATTAAATTTAAGTTATTTAAATTATATCTCTACGATTCCTCACTATGTTCAATTTCATCTTTTTTTTCGTTTCAGTTTAGTTTCTATGTTGTAGCTTCAGTCTCTCGAATCTAATTGCTTTTTACTGCTCTAAATGCGACTTATACTGATTTCTTGAGATACTTATGCAATGAATTTTACATGCATAAAAAAGTAGCATAAATATCAATAATGTTCCTAACTGTGAGAATTTGGTTGATGTCTATTTTCAATTTTCGCATTGACTATCCTAGATGCCAGCTTGTATACGAAACTTTTATATCGTGATGAATGGATATATGAACTGGCCGAAAGAAAAATAGAATGATATGTACATATAGTTTGACATATAAATAGATTTAAAATTAATATATTAATAAAAAAAAAAATATAAAATATAAAATAAAATAAAAAAAAAAAAAAAAAAAAAAAAAAAAATAAAATACAAAAAATATAAAAAAATATATAAATATATATTATATATATATATATATATATATATATATATATATATTTATATATATATATATATATATATATATATATATATATATATATATATATATATATATATATATATGTATATAAGATCTTGGAGGTTCATTTTTTCTTGAAAAGTAAGCTTTAAGGAAAAAAAAAAAAATTTTTTTTGGGGGGGCTTTAGGGGTGGCACAACGATAACGCAAC
>SEYY01022589.1:250000-252500 GCA_009176605.1 Armadillidium nasatum
TTTCAAATTAGTATAAAAAATGACGTTCATTCGTCGGTGTTGTAGTTGCCTACAGACTTTATGGTAAGGGTTGCCCCTGCAGGTCCTATCAAATTCAAGGCAGAAAGGTTAGCAATGAAGATGATAGTAGCGGTGTTTTGGAGTGTTGTTTTAGGAATTGTACTGAGAATTTTGAAAACCTTATTGAAGAAAGTAGGCGAAAAGTTTCTTCGAGGGATTTTATTCCATCATGAAAATGCATCGCCTTATTTTTTTTTTATTCTTCGCTGGTGACGAGAGCCGTATTGTATGAATTTCAGTGGTAAATAATGCCCCATCTAGCCCAGTCTTCCTAATCTTACCCCTTCTTTTTTTTTTTTTTTATTTTTTTTTGTTACCTAAACTTAAATAACATTTGAGAGAAACAAAAATCATTTGACGGATGACGCCAAAATTGGTGTCAGTTTTCAAAGAGCTTTAAATTCTTAAAGGACGAACTAGGAAAATGAAAATACTGTCTTCATAACTGTAATGATATAGAGGCTGGGTATGTTGAGAAATAATAACCGCAACAAATTTTATGTATCTTTTGTTAATAAATTAGTTTTTAATTTTGCGCCAGGATGTTTGAACTCACTTCAGTATATATATATATATATATATATATATATATATATATATATATATATATATATATATATATATATATATATATATATATATATATATATATATATATATATATATATATATATATATATAATATATTAATTACTTAATTTTTTTTCCTTTGCTTTTTTTTTTTTTTAATTATTTTGTTCCTCTTCTGTAAAATTTCTTATGGCTAAGTAAATTTTTCTTATCATCTTTTTTTTTTTTTTTTTTTTTAGGACCTACTGGTTGATCACAAAACTGCTCAAGGAACTACACACAGACAGGGACCACTTCCTCAGGCGCCGGCTGCTGGCCCCAGGGGATTAAAAGATCGACTCTTGGGACGGAGAGCCCCACCCGTTCCAGGGGCTCGAACAGACCACTTGGGGCAGACAATATTGGAACACGAAGATAATCTGAGTGATAAAGAAATATACCCGGGACAAGGGGTACCTCCCCACCAAGGCCCTGCTCATCATCCACATCAGCAGCAGCAACCAGCATCTTCCATTCCATCCATAGGTAACTTTCTTTTTTCATAACTAATTTTTTTTTTACATTTTCAATCCCAGAGCCTGTCTTAATCGTCCATTTACAAGAGCAGTGTTTTTTTCCCCCGAGAAGTAATTGAAACAATATATATGTCTGATTGTACTATATACCGCTTCTTATTATGAATATTTATTTATTTATTTATTTATTTTTGCGATAATTTTGGCTTTAAATGTCAACGTATTTTCTCAATTTTTTTTTGTTTTTCTTTAATATCTTTTGATCAGCTGCTTTGATTTTATTTATTTATTTATTTATTTTCATTTACGAAGAGAGTTTTAATTTTTTAGCTATATTAGGATAATATTCAAGCAATATAAAAGTACTTTAGTAAGTCATTTGGAATTATCTCTTATTCTTTGTGTTAAAATTGGATCTATTTTTTTTGTTCTTACGTAATTATAACGCTTTTATATTTGAAAATGGTAAGCTTTTTAATTTCAAAACTAGCTTGTATTTAGTTTTAATTATTTTTTTGTTCAGTTAAAAAATTATTATTATTATTATTATTATTATTATTATTATTATTATTATTATTATTATTATTATTATTATTATTAATATCTTAGGATATTTGGTTTTGAAACACTATTATTATAATTTATTTAATTATTATATCTTACATATATCTCAATACGTTTCCATAACTATCTTAGTGTTTTCTCCCACTTTATAATGGACATGTTTTGTGTTTATTTATTTTTTTTTCTTACCTTTTAGTGTAAATAAGAATTGAGTTATTTTGACTACTACAACTAGCCGGATGTACTACTATCAGTCATTTAAAAGTATTTTTTCATATTTAGAATTATTTATTTCAAATCTTATTATAGAATCTCACTGGAAGAATTTTTATATATTAATGTTAGATTATATAAAGATTTTGCAATAAGAACTGATTTAATGTTAATTTTTAAACTTTTTTGGTTATATTATATAGGAAAAAAATATATATATATTTTAATTTATTCAATATATTACATAAATTAAAAGTTTTAGACTTTATATTATTATTATATTTTGCTGAAAAAAAAAAACGTTTCATTAATATTAAGATATTTAGAAAATGCTGAAAAAAATGTTTCATTAATATTAAAATATTTAGAAAAATGAAATTTTTTTTAATTATTTTCTAATAATTTAATTATAAAAAATTTATTAATTGTCAGTTTTTTATACCACGATTTTCGACTATTTCCTACTAGCTCTCTACATTAGTCCTCTAAAAATCATAAAATTTACATTAAAAAAATATTTTTTATAGTTATTCCATAAAGTTTTGTACATCTGGCTAGAAACTTATTTTAGAAGATGT
>SEYY01022589.1:260000-267500 GCA_009176605.1 Armadillidium nasatum
TAATAATATATTATAATTTAATAATATATTATAATTTAATAATATATTATAATTTAATAATATATTATAATTTAATAATATATTATAAGTGAGAAGAGAGAGAGAGGGAGAATATTAAAGGAAGGTAGGATAGAGAGAAGCTGAAAGAAGAGAGAGGAGAGGATTTAAGGAGTAAGAGATAAAGGAGAAGTAGAGAAGAGAGAGAGATAGGGGTAAGAGATAAGAAGCGAGGAGAGAAAAAGATGAACGTGATAGTGATTGGTAATGATAATTTAGATAAATAACTCTTTTACATTTTGAATTATCTTAGACTCAGAAAAATTCGGGAAAGTTCTTTTTGGAAGGACGTCATCAAGCTATTACTAATTGACCACCTATCCCGCATGTCTTCTTCAAAGAATACCTCGTTGTAAAGTTCTTCACATTTGTCTTCTGTCATGGTGTAATGAAGTTAGAATGATGGTTAGTTTTTTTTTTTTTTTTATTATAATAATAATAATGAAGTTTTAATAATAATATATATTTTATTAGTAAAATTAGAATATAAATTATTATCTTTAAAAAAGGTATAATATTAAAAAATATATATAATTAATATTATATATATATAATATATATATATAATTGAGGTGACTAGTAGATTATCGTATGCGTAACTCGTCGAAAGTTGGATGCCAGTAATGGAAGTATAAACTTCTATCACGTCTTTATATAATTAGTTTAGCGCAAGTCTCTGGGAGAAGTGCTCTGTGTGCTGCAAGGATGGGACGGAGGAGCCTTACTAAGAAGCTGTACTAGTTTTGACAGCAGAGGTTGGCTGAGTCACGGAAATTCAATCCGAGAATGAGTCTTTAGCAATGAGGATTGAAAGTTTAGATTTACAGAGCTGGACAGATGCAAGATCGAGGGTTGCGGTGCGACTGCACAATCGATCGACAAGGATGACCGTGCATTTTTTATAGTTCAAAGCTGTAGATCATTTCTGTAGTTGATGTCTTGAATAAACTGTACGAAATTACACACCTGTTGTGAGTCATAAAGTCAAGTCTTATGTAATGAAGCTGTATTGGCAGTGAATCCAATTTCACTAAATAGCTGACTTTGGAATACGAATGATCATGATTTCAGACAGTGAATGTAGCGAAAGGAAGATGGATTTTCAGTATCATCATTACTTGTTTCATGTAAATCTCGTTTTGATGCGTATTGCTTAGGCAATCAGGACATTTCCTGTTAATTTCATTTAAATAGGTCTCTGTTTTATATAATATATATATATTTATATATATAAAATATATAATATTATATATAATAAAATATATTATTATAATAGATATATATTGAAATAATATATATATAATATATATATATCTGAGAGAGAGAGAGAGAGAGACAGACAGACAGACAGACAGAGAGAGAAGAGATTTATTTTCTACAAACACCATATTACATAATTTAATTTAATATATCTCCCTATACCTCTCACTATTATATATACCATTCCTTTCACATATTATCATCTATATATACTTACTTACTTATATCTCTCTATAGTATAATTAATATAATAATATACATTAATAATATATTAATTTTATAAATTATATATTATATATATTATATTATATAATTATTATAATAATATATAATTATATATTACAATAAAATAAAAATAATGATGTATATATAATAGGAGGTGAGATTTTAGGAAAAGACAGTATTTGATAAGCCTATAATACTTATTATAACAATCAGGTCACGTATATCTTATCTCTTATCCCATTATTAGTATTATCTATTACTCTATTCGTACATGAAAGCTTTACCAGTTTAATTACTTAGTAAATTTGACTTATATTATTTTTTATTCAGAGTTAATGTTATATTTTGAAGGATCTAATATTACAATATGTAAAATATTATTTTTATATTTAATTACTTAATTTATTATACTAATATTTTAAGCTACTTAAAAAATATAATTGATACCTATCCATTATTTATTTCTATTGTTAATTTTTTATCAGAGCAAATATATAATAATTACATATTCATAAATCTATTCATCAGTTTTACCTTATATTCCTCTTCTTCAGGAATTGGATTTTACCATCTGACAGGAAATGAGGCAGCTGATATCTATTAGCGATACTAGAACAGGTTGAATATTATTCCTCGTCATACCATTCAAACGGGAGATATAATTTACGTATACGGAGATATGGACGATGATGGGTTTTATATGGGAGAACTTAGAGGACAGAGGGGGCTTGTACCATCCAATTTCCTACAAGACGCTCCTCATGATTATGATGAACACAGGTCTGGATAGTTACTTCACAGTAAATCAATATTTAATAATATTTTATCCTATATTTGTTTATTTTAATTTTATATAATTATTATATTGTAAAGGAGAGATTTTACCCTATATAACAGGTCTCGTCGAGATACGTTAGATCCTAGAGATAGGCAGTCATACATGGAGGTGAGACGTGCCATAGAGCTCAGGAGGTACAGCTAAGTCACCGGGCCATGCAACCCTCTTGAACCCTATTGAGGCGACCATCTCATCCCGTACCCGAGTCCCAGAGAGACAAAACCGGAGAGGTAGTAATGCCGCTTCAGTTTGCTGCAAGGTCTTATGCTGAGTCCTTTATACTTATACGAAAAGAGTGAGTGTACATAAACATGGCTACGCTTATTCGATTCCTTATTTCTGCTAATCTGTCCCAATTCACACTTACTCCGACATCTCCTGGTTGCTGATCACGCTTCTAGCTAAGTAGTTCGTGGGTTAATCTCTCTGGGCCGTCATGACAATACAGACTGCTGATGGTGTCTCTTCTCTACGATTACTTTCCTCTTCTGCTATGGAGCTTTCTTCATGAATGCAATCTAGGGCGTATCGTACATGCTGTTAACACATTCAGAATATCAATCTATCTAACTATATTCGAGCGAGAGCAATACATTATCTTGCCCTCTTTTATCCTATCTGTGAATACTAGGTCAGCGTAATTCTGGGATATACGATTTCGAATCTCTGGATTTAGAGAAATGCTTGGGATCATGATACTCAATTCATTAATCATCTGGATTTGGTTCCAAAGTACTGATTATACAACAGAGTAGATTCTCCTGAATATAGTAGATTCCTCGATGGAGTCATCGCATTATCTCTCCATGATGATGTTCACAGTTAGTTTTCTCTTTCTCAAAAAAAAAAAAAAAAAGTATGAAATTGACAGTAGTTGTAGTTCTTTGTTTTTTCAACAGGTGCGTACAATTCATTTTGGGAGGTTTTTTTGATCATTATAATTTTAGCTTTCCTAAAATATTGTATGTTAACTTTTGTTTGGTGTTATCGGTGTTATTATTATTTTTTTTCTGTATGTTAACATTAACTGTTTCAGCTTGATTATTTATATATAGCTAAGTCTATAGTGTTTATTTTTGTTATTTCTTAATATTAAGTTTTTTTTTATTATTATTATTATTTTAAGTTATTTATTTTGTTTACACATAAAATATGTATATTTACGATATATATATACAAATACATTCCTTGAGAAGTAGATTTAGACGCAGTCTCTGTCCTCGGTTTGTCAGGAAATTAATACTAAGCTTTTTTTTTTTTTTTTTTTTTTTTTTTTTTTTTTTTTTTTTTTTTTTTTTTTTTTTTTTTGAGATGACTTAATTTGCGTTAAATAAGTACATGATTTAAGTTATCAAAATAACTATGATCTACTAGTGTAAGTTTTAGTTTCTATACGCCTGATCTCTTTCTATCTGACATTTGTCGTGGTTCCTTCATTCCCATTTCCAACAGCCTTATCACGGGTTAAGGTTTAAGATCCGCCACTACATGGCGTATTGTGTGGTCTGATTCTATAAGATATCTATACGTTCGTCTTTGTGTTACGTAGGCTATGAACTGGAATTATAATATAATTTAACGATAATTGAAAGTTCAATAGGCCTTGATTCTGTTATCGTACTTGATGTCTATCGTATCTTCTTTGTTCACATACTTTATAATTACTTATTTTTTCTTTAATTTCTATTCAAATATTTTATTTCTACTGAAACCGATTTTACGGCGCTTATGTATGAAATTGCATTTAATTTTTTAAGGTTTTTTCAAAGTTATTTTTTTTATTTATGAGTTTATGTCTTTCCGTAGTCTAAAAATAGGCCATTAGTTTGTAATGCATTTATACTGTGACAGTTTGCACATACACGAATGGTTCTTAATCTTTTGGCCTCCATGTTGGAAATCTAGTAGTCGGAATAAACTTTATATGCTCGATTGGTCTTCTGCTAAGCATGGGCTGACGTCTACATAACTTACTTTCTTTTATGTTCTTTATCTTAGAATAAACAAAGATACCCAGACACTATATAAAAAATAAAAAAGCTATATATTGTTGGTAGTGCTTTTATAATAAAGATATTCCGTCATCTCTCCCTGACCAAGCATTCCCTGTATGTTCATTTGTGATCTGCACGGTCATGTTATCATTTTATAATAGAAATAGTTACCTTGTAATTATTTATAACTACCTTGAAACCTCGCTTTCCTGGGTTTTATTCATTCTATACCAATATTTTTTACTTTTTTTTATTCTTTAAATAATGCAGAATACCTTTTATCACTTATCAACCATCTATTTAATACATAACATATACGGTGAACATCTATCGATTGACCCCTCATATCCATTCTTACTCATTGTACCGAAGATCAAATTGATAAATTTTTATAGTTGTAGATTGAACGTATTTCACAATGTCTCTAATGAACAATTAAAATCAATTTTATTATCAAAACATGTTTCTCCTTAGGACATAGCATGATGCATCTCTGAAGACGAAACATACGCTTGTTCTTTTAATCAATAATCGTTATTAATAAGGAACAAAATGTATATATCATTATTATTGTTCTTATAGCTAATTGTGAAGGCCTTTGTCTACATGATAAGGACCTTAGGTTTACTTTTTCATTTTATATACTTTAGTTCAAAAAATGGAAGTTCTTAAGTATCTGAAGGTATTTTATGGATTTTATTTTAGGTGGTTTTTTCAAGTTCCCACCCAAACTACCTAAGAAACAAAGTTAGGAATATAATTAATATATCTATACAGCATTGAATCCACTATGATTTGTTCCCTATAATAAATCATTATTGCATGTTATTATAACGTATATATATTTAGAAAGTTTTTATGTATATAAATAAAAGTATATGTAAATATTTTATCATTAAAATATAATAATATACTTAAAAATATATTTTTAATTAATAATATTGTATATTATAAATGGTACTACAATATATAGTTATAATGTATATATACTTTATTTGAGGTTATATATATTTAGGGCATAAAATTAGTAGCTGAACTGAAGATAAGAATGCTTCGATGATAATAATAATGATGGGAAAATTATACTAAATCTTGGATTATTATTATTATTATTATTATTAAATTATATATATTTTATTATTATTATTATTATTATTATTTTAGTTTTTTGTAGCCGATTTGAAGGAACGTTTATTCGCTTTGAATAGTTTTACATATTGAATTGCAGAATTTCTAACGAAAAAAAATTCGATTCTTTCCATTTGGGACGCGACGGAGAAACTGTTGACCAAAAGTGAAGGTCACGTTAAATGATGCAGAAATGAATTAATATTTTTTTTAATTAGAATAGTGTACATCAATAAATGAGAGGAAATAAAATGATATTAATATAATATAATAAAAAAAAAAAAAAAAAAAAAAAAAAAAAAAAAAAAAAAAAAAAAAAAAAAAAAAAAAAAAAAAAAAAAAAAAAAAAAAAAAAAAAAAAAAAAAAAAAAAAAAAAAAAAAAAAAAAAAAAAAAAAAAAAAAAAAAAAAAAAAAAAAAAAAAAAAAAAAAAAAAAAAAAAAATGGCTAAATCTAAAAAAATGTAAATTATTAGTACGAAGGAAGAAGTGTAATTAACTTAGATCATTTTTATACTTGACCCTAATTGACTAAATAACTTTATATTTGAAAAAAAATAATAATAACCTATTTATTAATAAATATAAAAAAATAACTACGCCTACTATAAATTCTACAAAAAATTTAAACCACAGATAATAAAATAAAACGAACTAAAAAAGATTAAAATATAAACGTTTACTTATAACTAATTACGAATATGTACATAATAGTCTATACCGCATATAGTCCTCTACTACTATATCAAGAAATTATAAGAAAAATATGAAAGTCTCCCAACTGAAACTATATTTACACGTATATAATCCTACCCATTTATTCCCGCTCGTGTAATTATATATATATATATATATATATCTATACCTGAGATAATATAAAATCCCATATATACATATTATTATATCCTAATTCAAATCAATGCACTATAATGATAAACTTCTCTCAAGAATCAAGAACATTATATAAGTCAGTAATGAAAGACTAGTTTTCATCAACAAAAAATATACAAAAAATAATGAAATATGAAATGTAGGATAAAATAATACTTTTGTAAGTGCTGAATAATCAATATAAGAATAAATGTTTACCAGGTTCGATGTCTCTTATGTTTTTAAAAGAATTAATCAAGAACTTCCTTATCTCAATCCCCTTACACTAGTTTAATTTATGAATAATTTGGAATACTAAAAATATTTAGTAAGTTATTATAGTTATTATTGAAAATGAAGCTTCGTGAGGAGAAGTGGTATCTTCATATAATATATACCTCACCAGTATAAAGTTAGAATACTATACATATATTAAATTAAAATATTTGAATAAATATTATTAAATAGTATTAATAATTATATATATAATTATACGAGCAAGACTAACAGCTTAATCCCTTGTAAGTTGCGTCGTGTAAACATTGAACAGCACATAGTATATAGTGACAAAAGCATCAGAAACCGTTTTATTTGAACCGGAGCATTTGCGTTGGTTAATGATTGAAATTACTATAAAACATAGTTCGCGCTCCCTTATATGTACCTACGCATGATTATTAGATAGGGGAGGGCGGATTGCATCATTTGACTGTAAGAAGACGAAAATGAAGAATAAAAATAATAGAATAAGAAAGAATGATAAGAATAGATAATAAATTTAAGATGAAAAGAAAATAAACAAATTAAGGGTAATAAACAAAAATCTTAATGAGAGAAATTAGACGAAGATATTATCACTACATACTGAATTTTTAATATAATAATAATTATTAATAATATAAAATTAATAAATAATTATAAAATTTAATAATAATAATAAGTATTTTTTTTTTTTTTTCTTTATAAAGACTTATTTTCTGCGTATCTTCGTTATCTAGAAGGTTGATTAAAAAATAAAAATAAAAAAAAACTTTTTTTTTTTTTTTTTTTTTTTTTTTTTTTTTTTTTTTTTTTTTTTTTTTTTTTTTTTTAAAAAAATTTAAAAATATTATAAAGGGTTATATGATTTA
>SEYY01022589.1:272500-282811 GCA_009176605.1 Armadillidium nasatum
GAGTGTTTGTATATAAATTATTTTTCAAATTACAGTGATAAAAAAAATCTAATGTTAGTCATCTTCATTTACTATTATGTGTCATGTCTGAATCGCGTTACAAAGTATCAATATTTCTCATAATTAATATTCTCACCTTATAGGAATATGTGAATTAATTTTTTATATAAATGTGTTACTATAATTATTATT
The DNA here is from genome assembly GCA_009176605.1 of Armadillidium nasatum. Classification (NCBI taxonomy): domain Eukaryota; kingdom Metazoa; phylum Arthropoda; class Malacostraca; order Isopoda; family Armadillidiidae; genus Armadillidium; species Armadillidium nasatum. The sequence continues at coordinate 272,693 of SEYY01022589.1, forward strand.
ATTAATTATTTTTACTATTATTAATTATTATTATTTTTATTATTTATTTTTATTATTATTATTTATTTTTATTATTATTATTATTATTATTATTATTTTATTATTATTATTATTATTATTATTATTATTATTATTATTATTATTATTTAATTATACTTTTGAATTTTGAAGAGTATGAAACTCTTGGAATCTAAATTCATTATTTAAAATATATTTTTTTTTTTCTTGTAAATAAATTTTCAGAGAGTGCCATATTGATTCTGTTAAATGCATCAAGACTATTAATATATTTGTTATTTAAGTAAATATATATATAAAATATATATATATATATATATATATATATATATATATTATATAATATATATATATATAGATATATATATATATATATATATATATATATATATATATATAATATATATATATATATATATTGCTAATTAATAATAATGAAGTATGTCATATTCTTTTTTTTTTTAATACTATCATTAATATTATTATAGTAATTTCTTCCCCATGAAAATGATTCACAATTATGTATGATACATTTGGTTATATATTAATGTATATTAGATTATAAACATTTCTTTCCTTGATATTTAAATTTTTAGGTATTAAATAATAATAATAATAAAAAAAAATAAAAAAAAAAAAAAAAAAAAAAATAAAAAAAAAAAAAAAAAAAAATAAAAAATAATTAATAATAATAAAGTAAATATGTTTCAAGAATGAATTTTTTTTTTTTTCGAAAATTTAAAAGTAAAAGAAACATTTATAAATACTTACGTTGCCAAATACATTTGATAACGTGTGCATAATAATGATAATAATAATAATACTAATAATAATAATAATAATAATCATGAGAGTTTTAATATTTAAATTTCCATGTTACTTGCGATTTATTATTATTATTATTATTATTATTATTATTATTATTATTATTATTATTATCATTAATTATTAATAATAATAATAATTTATTATTATTATTATTTCATCATTATTATTAATTTACTGTTATTATTATATTATTATTGTCATTATTATTAATTACTGTATTATTATTATTATTATTATTATTATTATTATTATTATTATTATTATTATTATTATTATTATTATAATCTTATCTATTTATTTATTTATTTATTTAGGCTGTAAGAGAGGTCTGTGATTTTTTAATACTTATTTAAAATGAATTATTTTTTTAATTTATAGAAATAATTTTTATTCTTACCCATAATTTTTAATATCTAAATATATAATTATATCGCTTATTTTAACATAAATTTTAGCTTTGATTTAGATAAAATATAATTATTAATATATATTTATAATTATAAATATTAATTTTTACATTTATATAATTTTTTTTATAATTTTATATGTGAACTCACCGCCTTATTTTGAAGTTTCATCCCGAATTTCGTCTTTAAGGCGTGGATATACCTAGGTACCCCCCTCCCACAAGGGAGGGGTTTTGGGGTTGTGATTCCTCCCCCAGCCGAAAATCAAAATATAAATTATATTATGCTAAAAATAATATAAGGATTATTAAACATATAAAAAAGGGGGTATGTCATATCTATTTAAGGGTTAAGAAGTCCTCCCCCACTGGAAAATATAAAATTACCCCATCAACCAGAAGAAAATATTAGGATCAGAAAGTAGTATAAAATTTATTAAGCATATATTAATAAAATGGGTATATAGCCTTTATTTAAGGGCTGAAACACCTCCCCACTCAAGGGATAAATCCCCCCCCAAAAAAAAAAAATTCTGCTTCAATCCAGTGTAAAATAATAATTGAAAAATTTTAAATTAAAAACAAAATTTTTGAATAACATAAAGAAATAAAAATTAGTTTGCTGTGGTAACTTTAATTTTAAGGATATTAATGTGTATGGTCCTCCCCTATCTAATTTCCTCCTCGATCACCCTCCCCCCTCCTCCTCCTCCTCCTCCTTCATGATTTCCCCCCCACCCCCCTTCCTCCTTTACCTCCTTCTCGAATTAAGGAAGTTCGTACATATCTTTTTGACTGCGATCTTTAGGAATGGAAAGTAAATAATTATAAATAATTAAGTAATTAATAAATAATTATAAATAAATAATTAAGTAATTAAATGAGTAATTAATTTTTTTCTATTCACGGTGCTTCAGATCTGATATTTATGATACTCACATTTGAACAGAAAAATTATTATTGTTATTATTATTATTATTATTATTATTTATTATTATTTTATTATTTATTATTATTAATTTATTATAATTATTATTTAATTTTATTATTATTATTATTATTTTATTAAGTTATATTATTAACATATTATTATTCATTATTATTATTTATAATATTATTATGATAATAATTTTATTATTATTATTATCATATATTATTATTATTAATTAATTATTATTAAATATATTTATTATTATTTTATTTTTATTATTATTTATTATATTAATTAATATATTTATTATTTAATTATTATTAATTATTTCTTAAGTTATTATTCGTGATTGTGAAGTTTTAGCACAAAAGTAGACTGGAATCTTCGTTTTAAATTTCTGCCTAAGAAATAATTATAATTGCGTTAACATTTTTTAATAATATTATTATATATTAATATATAGTTTATATCTATTTTTAAATTATAATTATTATATATCATTATTCATTATTTTATTAATTATTATTAACTTATTTATAAATTTTATTTAAGTTATTATTATTATTAATTTTTTTATTATTAATTATATATAATTATTAATATTATTATTTATATTGAATTTCTATATAATTTATTATAGGGATTATTATTTATGTATTATATTTATTATTAATATTATTATATATTTATATTATATTTTATATAAAATATATAGAAATATATAATATATAATTTTAAATATTATATAATATATTTATTATTAATATTCAATATAATCTTATTATGCTAAGTGTATTATATATTATATATTATATATATATATATATATATATATAATATATATATATATATATATATATATATATATATATATATATATATATATATATATTATATATATATATATATATATATATATTATATAATAAAATAAACAAATAAAAAATAAAAAAAAAAAAAAAAAAAAAAAAAAAAAAAAAAAAAAAAAAAAAAAAAAATAAATAATAATATATATATATATATATATATAATATATATATATAATATTAAAAAAAAAAAAAAAAAAAAAAAAAATATATAAAATAATAAATTAAATATATATATATATATATATATATATATATATATATATATATATATAGTATATATAATATAATATATGGATTATACCCCTATGCTTTATTTAAGGACGAATTATTGTGTGTCATATAGACATGTTATTTTGCTGTTTCATTCATTTTATTGTAAATTGTTGGCAAGTATTTTCATCTTTTATTTCTGAACTATAGTCTAAAATTGTGTGTAACATCCTGGTGATCTTCTCTTATAATGGTGAAGCTTTGGTTTATAATATATATATATATATATATATTATATATATATATATATATATATATATATATATATATATATATTATATATATATATATATAAATAATAATAGTTCACATTTCACTGGCATATGCCCTATTCTAGGAGAGGAGATTTTCTAGGTAGATATACCTAGGATCCCCAAATGGTCGAACCTGCGCCTCAAACACATGAGTCAATCACTCTACCGTTTGAGCCACAGTAAACACTGGCTCCTAAATTCTGTTTATAATTGAGTCTATTTTTCTTCAGTCATTTTGATACATCACTGGTAGAGGTTTGTAATCGTAGTTTTTATCTGTTAAGTAATTTCCTATTTGATTTCTTTTAATTTGTTTTGCATCATCATTTCTATCATCTTTTGACATTTATTTCACTCGTTAAATTCAGCCAACTTCTTCCTTCTAATAATTATATTTTATTATTTGATTTAGAAAATATTTCACACTATTACTTTATTGATTTTTATGCACCGGGCTATCTCCCATCCCCACAATAAAATATATATATATATATATATATATATATAATATATACTATATATATATATATATATATATATATATATATATATATATATCAGAGCGGTCATTTCGGGTATGCTAGGTAAGAGGCGCTTACCCAATTTCAACAGATTATGAAACTGTAGGCACTTGATGCAACAGATAATATCATTTCTTAAATTGAATTTATAAATCCGAGTGTTTCCTATGCAGGAATGAAGATGCATAACAGAGCTAGGTAAGCTTATATACATATATTTATATACATACTGCTTACCACTCAAATTTTATATATATATATAATATATAATATAATAATATATATAATATATTATATATATATATATATATATATATATATATATATATATATATATATATATAATATATATATATATATATATTATATATATATACACACTTTCAACCCCATTTTTATTCATTCTTTGGATTTGAAGTTTCCACTAATTTGTTCTAGGATGGAATTGCTGATCTTTGTGCTTCGTGAACATTTCTTCGGGATTTCCTACGTTTATATTCAATCCTACTGTTCCGTTAGCTCTTTTTTAACTCTACTATCATTCTTTTTAATTATTATTGATGATCTAATGTTATATATTAATCATCATAAAATTTAAAATTTATTGCCACAACCACGGTTTAACGGTAGAGTGATTGATTCACGTGGCTGAATGTTCTGGTTCAATACCTCAGGCGGATCTCTGGTTAAAACTATCTAGAAAAATCCCCTCCCCCCCCCTCGAGTGCCCGTGTGATTAAAAGGTTTAAAAATTTGCTTATTTCCGTATTCTCCATTTTTAGTATCCTTAATATTTCCTCTGATAACACGAAATTCTTTCCTACTTTAAAATAGTCAATCAGACATTGAAAAATTGAACGTTAACTCATTTTAAATGAAAAATTGGAATTTCCTGTATTAATTATTGAGAAATTCAAATTTTCCGAAAACCTTCTAAATCTGAAAAAAAATTTGTGCCGCCAATAACTAAATGAATATTCTTATACCAAGGAAGGTCATATTGATGATATAGTTGTGCTTACAGAGACCTAAATCGTAGTGTTTTAGTTCGTGTGAATCATCTATTTTTCTAAATAATTCACCTTGTAAATCTTTTTATTTCTAATTAAGTTTTATTTTAACCTCAGGTAAATAAAATTTTAAGATGTCGCGTGCAAGTATTAATAGTGCCAATAATTTTTTTTGTGTGTGTGTGTGTTGCGAAGTGTCTTTAAAATCTGAGAAAAATGAAAGTACTCCATTAATAAAGGTAGCATATTTCCATTGTTTCGGTCGTAAATTAGAAGACTAGGATAAATCCTGGTCACTACACATTTACTGTAATTCGAGTGCAGTAAATCTCCGTGGTACGATCAGTGCCTTTCACCGTTCCCATGACATGGCGAGAAATAGCAACCACTCAAGTAGTTGTTAAATTTCGACATAATTCTTCCTCCCTCTTGAACACAGCTGTACGACCCGCAGTAAACGGAGATGATCTGCCTGTCCTATCCCACCAAAACATTCTTTGGAATAGCCTTGTTCATCCTATTAAAAGCTTTGTCAATAAGCATACAACTGCTTATAGACGAAGTCTTTAACAGGGTTGTTCAAAGAAATCAGAAAGTAGCTGAAAATCCTTAAAATCGGTTCTGACAACTTTTGAAGAATCGAAAAGCTGAAAACTATTATGTAGCAAATACTTAGTTTCTAAAAACATCCCAAGAATTAGGTTGTAATATACAACTGAAAATACACTTTCTTCATTTCCATTTTGGCTTCTTCCCAACTAGTTTTGGTGTGATGAGTGAAGAACATGGAGAATTCTCCCACCAATAAGTTGCACTAGAAGTTGACTACGAACGACAAACAAAAAGCCTGCAAAGCTCGAGATTTTGAGTAAGATTTCCATATAATACCTTTAACTGAAGAGCGAATAGGTTATGTTTCCATATATATATATATATATATATATTATATATATATATATATATATATATATATATATATATATATATATATATTATATATATATATATATATATAATATATATCAAAACCAAGAGCTAATACAGTTTTTAAACATATTCTATTTTTTTCCCCATTCTGATAGGTTTTTTTAACTGTTGGTATGTGAAAGAGATAATTTTGTTAATCATAAGTGTTACCCCTACACATTCTCTGATTCTCTTTTCTCACTCTATCCATTCTGGTCTTTCTGCAATATCCCTTAGAACACTCACTTCCGCCGTCTGTATTCTATTTTCATCTCTCGTTGTCATACTCAGATCTCTACAACATACCACAGAATTGGTGTCAAAACTCTTTCTAAGATGACACTTTTCATCTCCACTTCCATCTATTTGTTTGTAAGACAGGGTGCACCGCCCTTCCTACTCTATCATATTGTTCTAATTCTGCTTATTATCTCCAGTGAATCTCCTCTTCCTCCCAAGATATTTATATCTTTCCACATTTTTTATTTTCTTTCCCTCAATCTCCACCTTCAACTTCTCTCCCTACTCACGACTCACTATCATTATCTCTCTTTTACTAACATTCATACTCAAACCGCCTTCTTTTAATTTATTTGAGAAACATATTACCACCCCTCTTATTTCCATCTTCGCAACAACACGCCAGATCATCTGCTTACGTCATGATATCTCCTTCAAGGTCCTGAACTTCTTCTCTCACTAAACAAACAAAATTAGAGACAAAACACTACCCTGCTTTACTCCAGCATTATACTAAAACATTATTTGTTCTCATACCCTGTTCTGATGTTACATTCATCGTTTTTATACATATTCTCCAAAGCATTCCTCAGTCTTCCTTATCCTTCATAAACTCTCTCCATAATATCTCGTAGCTTTCCTCTTGGTATTGAATCACATGCCTCCTTTTTATATCAGTGAAAACAATGTACATCTTTTTGTTGTACTCTCATTCTTTTTCCTTCGTCATTTTTAATGTTTCTTTTGCTGCTCATCCTTGTCAGGGACGACGGAAACAAGTTATCTCCTTTGTTCTCCTAGCCATTAGCTATGCCTTAAAAGAAGATCATGCGCGCATCTCAGCTTAACTTACTTACGTTTCACATCTTCGACTTCTTGGTGAGTTCTTTGATCTTTCTCGTTATTTTCTTTCTTCGGATACTTTCAGGTATCTTTCTCGTCACCCCCAAAGGTCTTGAAAATCTTCACACTGCATGTACACAGTCCACACACTTTCTGTATGGGTCATTGTCATCATTGATGCTTATGATTTTTTTTTTGTTTTTAGTTACGAAGAACCTTTTATGACATAACCCCATTCAAAGTCCTACTCGGAGTTCCGATTCGGCAGTTCCGGATGATTTCGACTCTTTATTTTTTTTCCTTCACCCTTCATTCGAACACTGACTGTATCCTCTACTTATCCTACTCCTCCACCTTCTTTTTCCTCTTCTTCTCCCCCTCCTTCTCCTTTTTCTATACCTCTGCCTCTATCTGCTGTCTCTTTCTCTTCCCTCTGCTCTCGCACCTGCATCCGTCGACATGCGCCAGGAAAATACGATTGTCATATCATTTCGGTAATCTCTGTGTTTTGCCTTTATATATTTAGTTTTTACAATTGCGAATATCGTCTCGATGTTGTTTTTCCCAACCATCGTTCGCTGTCAAATCAGAATGTTATAAAATGTTAGTCGAGATTTCTTAACGCCATGTAGGACACACCAAGCTTCGTTGCACTTAATTACAGTGCTTTTTTTACGAAGACTTTATTATTATCATTTGACAATAACTTTTCAACTTATTGCTATTTCGCAACATCCTGTTGTCAACTATCTGGATCGAATTCTTTTAAACTAGGTTAGTCTCCGCATAAGGAAGTATGCTAGAGTTACTTTGTTAAAGTATTATTATTATTATTATTATTATTATTATTATTATTATTATTATTATTATTATTATTATTATTATTATTATTATTTGAGTGGTATTATGATCTTTCATATTCTTCATAATATTTAATGGCTAAACGCTATATTGTTCGCTTATTCCTATTATTCGTTTATATTTCTCATTTTTATGTAAACCGCATTTTGGTGACTATTGTGTTAGACATCGTACACAGCATACTGCCTTCATGGCTCCACTGGTCTCTCGACGATGCTTAAATTTCCTATCAGGAAGGTAATCTCTCTCTCTCTCTCTCTCTCTCTCTCTCTCTCTCTCTCTTCTCTCTCTCTCTCTCTCTCTCTCTCTCTCTCTTTTTTTTTCTCTCTCTCTTTCTTTTCTTTTTCTATCTATTCTATCTCTTCTTTTCTATTATATCTATCTATCTATCTATCTATCTATCTCAAATATTTTTTAATATTTTCAATGTCTCATCTGGTAGGTAAAGGCCAGAGGTCTATTAATATCTACCAGAGTTGGGTCAATACCGGAACTTGATCGTTAAACGCTGACTTGTCCCGATACAAGGAGCTTGAAAGTGTGCAAATTAAAGGAAGCTGGGAAAACAGATAAAGAGAGTTTGCTCTAAACTTTACCAGTAGAGTACACGGAAGATTGAGCATAGCGATTAAGACTGGGATCAGAGAGTTGGATAGAGAAAAGATGAGTTTGTATAGAAAGGAGGGTCGCACGTGCCCTTCTCAATGAAGGAGGAATGCGACTGGAGAGTTCAGAAGGGTAATTTCCATTGTAATAGAGATAGTACAGAGAGAGTGAGGCAACAATTCGAAGAAAGAGTTGGAGAGAAAGAGAGCAGGAGAGTTGATAAGATGAAAAGCTCTAGACTCCACCTTATCAAGGAGAGCTGTATGAGTGGAACCATCCCAGATGTGCGAGACGTACTCCAAAGAGGGTGAACAACGATCCTATAAAGAGAAAGCAAATGGAGTTGCGTGAAGAATTTCTGAAGGCTCCTCAGAAAACCCAACCTTTTAGAAGCTTGTTTAGAAAAGAGAAGAAATGTGATCCTTCCAAAGAAGATCACAAGAGAAAGAAACACCGAGAATACTAAGGAGAGGTAAAGGCTTGAGTTTTCAAAGAAGATGTCATAGTTAAGTGGAAGGTTGTGTAGAGTAGAGAGATGGAAGCACCGAGTTTTTGAGGCAATGAAAATAACCATGTTAACTCTGCCCCAATAATAACAGCTATAGAACGACCGGAAAGAAAATGTGAGAGAAGCAATATATATATATATATATATATATATTATATATATATATATATATATATATATATATATATATATATATATATATATATATATATATATATATATATATATATATATATATATATATATATATATATATATATATATATATATATATATATATATATATATATATATATAATATATATATAATATATATATATATATATATATATATATATATTATATATATATATATATATATATATATATATATATATATATATATGTTAATGTTTAATTTATTATTAATTAATATAATTATTTTATATTTTTTTATTATATATATATATTATATATATATATATATATATATATATATATATATATATATATATATATATATATATATATATAGTTTTATTTATTTAATTTTTATTATTTTTTATTAATTTAATTTTTTAATTATTTATTATTTTTATTTAATTATTTTTTATTAATATATATATATATATATAAATATATATATATATATATATATATATATATATATATATATATATATATATATATATATATATATATATATATATATATATAATATATATATAATATATTTTAATTTTTTAAATTATTTTTTTTTTTTTTTTTTATTTTATTATTATTTTTTTTAAATAGTCGGGCTAGAAGTACTCCTCGCTCATCATAAATTGCTTCCTATTTATTTATAAGGAATTATAATTGCCCATTTACTATTCATATCAACACTCTGCAAATAAAAGTCACCTCCATTTTTTTTGTTTTTTTTTTGTTTTTAATAAAAATTTACCACCTCTTAGGCAGGGATCGAACCATCCCTTCTAGTTACGAAAAAACAATCAACCGCACTACC
>SEYY01022590.1:0-24495 GCA_009176605.1 Armadillidium nasatum
TCCATTTTGAAAACGTCCCACCCAACAGTAGTTGATAGACTCGAGAAGGTAGCCTTGGAACAACTAACCTCTGATTTTTCACGTATTTAAATTGCGAGAAAACATGGTCGTTTTCAATGCCTCAAAAACTCAATTCCCCTATCTCTCCACTCGACACAATTTTCCACACAACTATAATATCTTCTTAGAAAACACAAGACTCAAACCTACATCTGTTCTTAATATTCTCGGTGTTCCTTTTTCTCGTGATCTTTCTTGGAAGCACCACATTACTTCTCTTTCTAAACAAGCCTCTAAGAGGTTGGGAGTTTTGAGTTGCCTTAAGAATTACTTCACGCCACCCCAGTTGCTTGCTCTGTGGGGTGTTGTTCGTCCCTGTATGGAGTATGCTTCACACATCTGGGGTGGTTCCACACATACAGCTCTCTTAGAGAAGGTGGAGTCAAAAGCATTTCGTCTCATCAACTCTCCTGCTCTTACTAACTCTCTACAATCTCTTTCTGCCCGTCGAATTGTTGCGTCACTCTCTCTTTACTATCGCTATTACAACGGACACTGCTCTTCTGAACTCTCTCGTTTTATACCTCCTCCATTGAGAGGTTCGTGCAACACGCCTTTCTACACATTCTCACTTCTCTGTCCAACTCTCCGACCCCAGACTTAACCGCATGCTCAGTCTTACATATACTCCTACTGGTAAAGTCTGGAACACACTCCCTTCATCCGTTTTCCCAACTTCCTTTGACTTGCATACTTTCAAACGCCGTGTGTCTGGACACGTCGGCCACCATCGACCATGATAATAGACCTTTCCCAACTCCGGTGGAATTTGGTGGGCCTCTGGCCTTTGCCCACGGAGGAGACATAAAAAAAAAAAAAAAAAAAATATATATATTATATATATATATATATAAATATATATATATATATATATATATATATATATAATATATATATATAAAATAAGTAAACTTATTATTTCTTATAATATAGTATAAGAAAAAAAAGAAAAAAAATAATATAATAATAATAATAATAATAATAATAATAATAATAATAATAATAATAATAGAGTATGCTTCTTTAAATATAAAAATGAATTTGTGTAGAGTTTAAAATATTTTTCTGAATAAAAAAACTCATTAGAGAATTGGTTTGTATTTACCCCTGTGTTAAGTGTAAAGAAAGACCGTACTCTAAAATGTTGTTGATAAGGACACTTTTAAAAGTTAAAATTTCTTAGTAGTGAAAGATTGACAAAGGCATAAAAGGAATTCTTGCTAGAGAATAAAGAATTATTGACTCGGTACCAATGACATCCTAAATGAAAATGTAAAAGAAAGCCGAGGTTTCACTCGATTGAATCACTGAAAGGAAAACTTATTTGTATTAAAAGATTTTAGTTTAAACAATTAAAGAGCTTTAGGAATCTAGTTAATGAGCGTTTTTAGAAAAATATTAAATGAAAATATTTCTTTTCAAAATATTGCCTAGAAAATCTGTATATTTTAAAATGAAGTTTAGAAGGGTGGGTTTCTTATTTGAAATTTCTCGGAACGGTCTTGCGAAAGAAAATTTATGGAAAAAAGTTAATTCATTTTAAAAAAAAAATATTATTATCTGACAATATCTTTAAAAAAAAAATCTAAATTGTTTTATAAACTGACATAAAATTTAATCTTATTGTTTGGAACGGTTATAATATTTTTTTTTAAATAAATATTTTATCAATTTCGAAATTTTTCAGATTTTCAGATTTTCTGCAAAAATTTTGAAATACAATCGAAATTAAGTAAAAATAATCGTGATATTTATAAAAGTCACAGAGGTAAAAAAAATATTCAGTCGTAAGGAGAAGATGAATAACTATTAAAAAGTTTGCTGAAAGAGTTGACTTTCAAATTTGTAATTTATTCTGTGTACATCAATACACACAAAACATCTCTGTCTTATTCCTTGCAAAGATTTGAATCCTTTGATTGGGTAATTTGAATAAATTTGAAATTATTCCATTTCTTTATGTTTGTTCCACAGTTTAAGGTAAATGCATGCATCATAATTTGATTCACTTAGGTTTTATAGCATTTCATTATATATATATATATATTATATATATATATATATATATATATATATATATATATATATATATATATATATATATATATATATATATATATATATATATATATATATATATATATATATATATTATATATATATAGCAAATAATATGACGAAAAATAAGCATGGCATCAAGTTAAGGTGGAGATAGACGTATTGTTGATCAATATTTAATAACTGTAAACAATTTTTTATTATTCTCTACGTTTCGATTTAACTTAAATCATTTTCAAGAGTATATAACTGTGAAAAGAAAAAAAAGAACAATTAATTACATTAATGATATAAACTGCTTTAAAATTAACATTATAAATGAAATAAATAAACTAAATGTATAAATGAAATAAACTAAATCAATACACATAAATTAAAACACGACAAGAAGGAACTGCTATTACATAGTTACTATAGAGGAGAGATTGTATAAATTACAACACGATTATTTAAACTGGATCAGTAGTTGGTTGTATGAATTTCTACAAAGATATGTTAAATTACAGTTAATAAGCATATGAAATCCAAAATTTGATTGGTGCTGACAATTAATGGAACATCTGTGTAGTAAGTGTTAATGCTTACGGATCAAGAGCCAAACAACAAACCATTCATACAATTACTATCACACACACACAGAGGTGCAAAGGCACCTCTGAAAACCAAGACTAAAAATATATATATTATATATATAAGGAACAAAAACACACATAAGACATACCATGCACATCAAATGAAATTTATTGTCAAAACTCACGTGGACGCATTCATTCAATATATGAAAAGGAGGCATATTATACATCTAACATGATAGAATAGGACACAAAATAGTATATTTCTAGCTAACCGATATGTAATGAATAAAAGATTTATTCTGTAAAAATTTTTTGGTAGAAAGGTTATAAGCAAAAGAACCATATAATTTGAATTATGTTGTGGCTAGAATATAGGAATAATAGAATTAGATACCAGCGATATAGAGAGGAGTAGTGGTTAGATTATTATTTAAGTTAAGTCTGGTTTTTGTTTGAGAATATATAGAGATTCCAGTATGCGTAACGACGTTGGATCAGGGTTGGTGTCTAGAACATTGAAATGTTTGGGGAGAGGAAAGGTGTTATATGTTTGTGTGTGAACACGTATGTTAGAAAACGATGGAGTAGAAAGAGGAAGAGAGGTACGGTGAGAGATGCCCTGGTGTTCACAAATCCGAGATCTCAAAAGTCTGGTGGTAGATCCTATGTAGCCCTTGCTACACAAGGGACAAGAGTACTTATATACCACCGAGGCTATGAGAGGAAAGGGCAATGACGGTTTGTAATGGAAAAAAGAAGAGATTTTGAAAGACGTACTGTATGTGAATCGAAAGTCTATATGTGGGAAATGTAATGACAGGATCTTACGTATTTTACGTGTCATGGCAGTGGTGGTAGAATTGAGATAAGGAAAGCTGATATAAATGGTTTTTTTAGGGGCTAGTAATGTGGGGAATGTGGGACGATATTTGTTGTTAAGAAAATGAAAGATATATTGTGATATTATATTAGGTGGATAGTTATGTGCGAGAAATAAATCCTGAAGAAATTGAAATTCATTATGTAAATTGAGGTGAGAAGACACAATTCCATACGCTCTATGTATGAATGTAAGAATGGTGTTAGTTTTGTATGTAATAGGGGAGGAACTGTAATAATTAGTTATAGTTGGTGTGAATGTTGGCTTTCTGTAGACGTTTGTAGTGAACATTTGAGGAGTTTTGGTAAAAAAGACATCCAGAAATGGAAGCGTGTTATGATGTTCGTGTTCTATTGTAAATTTTATGTTGGGGTGCAAGGTGTTGATGTGCGAAAGGAACTTATTAGCAAGTTCTATTGAGGGGAAAAGGCAAAATATGTCGTCGACATATCTTTTGTAAAATGTAGGAGGTGAAACAGTAGAAGAGGTGTCTAGATATAGGGATTCCAGATGTGAAATGAAGAAGTCTGCAAGGATTGGGCCAAGAGGTGATCCCATTGCTACACCGTCTTTTTGTTGATAAATGGTATTGTCAAATGTAAAAAATGTGTCTGATGTGGCTAGAGAAAGTAATTGTTTAAAGGAGTTCCTGTCGTAATTGTGTATAAGAGTGTTGTGTTGAAATATGTGTTGGATGAGTAGTTCAACGGTTAATTGAAGGGGAATATTTGTAAATAAAGACTGAATGTACAACGAACACATAATTGAGTTAGATGGTGAGATCGATTGTATTTCTGTAGCAAACTTATAAGAGTTAAGAACTGAAAAGGTGGAGGTAAAAGATGACTTGATTATTTGCGCTAAGTGTTTTGCAAGCTTATAATTATGCATATGGTAAGATATTAATACCGGCCTAACAGGGCAACCAGGTTTATGAGTTTTGGGTAATCCATATATGGATCCCAATGTCGTGCCTGTAGGGAAGATTTGATGGTATACAGAGTCTTCAATTTTATTTTGGGATTTCATATTTCTTAATGTCCTGGCTAATTTATCTTCCAATTGTTGAATGAGCTTGTGGAGAGGGGTGTCAACAATGGAGAACTTGGTGGTATCATTCAGAATCTGCAACATTTTTTGTTGGTAATCATCCTTATTGAGGATTACTACGCCCTTCCCCTTATCAGGGGAGCAAATGACTAAGTCTCTATTTGAGTTAAGATCTTTTAAAATGATTTAAGTTAAATCGAAACGTAGAGAATAATAAAAAATTGTTTACAGTTATTAAATATTGATCAACAATACGTCTATCTCCACCTTAACTTGATGCCATGCTTATTTGTCGTCATATTATTTGCTATATATATATATATATATATATATATATATATATATATATATAATATATAATATATATATATATATATATATATATATATATATATATATATATATATATATATATATATATATATATATATATATATATATATATATATATATATATATATATATATATATATATATATATATATATATATATATATATATATATATATATATATATATATATATATATATATATATATATATATATATATATATATATATATACGAAAAAATAAATGGCTAAAGTACTGTTAACACCGTAATAATATTTACTTCATCAATAAACCCTATTATCTACCTATGAGCAAGACTTTTAAAACAATAAAACATAAAAATTAAAACAAAGTAACAAATAGTAAAAAACAAGGGAATCTATTAAAACCAGCACCAAGCTTTCGATCTCTCACCCGGAGATCTTTATTCAAGGCAATAGGAACAGTGAAAGAAAAGAAGTTATTTTCAAGACTAGTTAAAGACTGAAAAATTTTAAATTTTTCATTGGTTTGAAAATTATATATTTTTTTTCCTTTATGACCTCATGCCTTACCTAATATGTTCTTGTAAAATCTTTCATTTTTCAATAAATCATTCAGAGAATCATCAATTTTTATTTCTCATGGATGTATATTAAAATTATTAGTATTTTTAATGATGAAGGACTCTAAAAACTTTCTATTGTCATTGTTATTGCAAGGGATTAATAATTCTGCAGAATTCATATTAATTGTGTGATTATTTTCCTCTCTATGTTGCTGTAATGAGTAATTTTGGTCTCCATATCTTAAATTGTACTTGTGATGGTAAATACGTCTTTTAAAATAATTGGTCTTGCCAAAATATTTATCATCACAATTATTGCATGTTATGCTGTAAATACATACATTTACCGTGCTTTCATTTATAACTAATTTAGATGTAAATTTTCTTTTAATTGTGTTGGGAAACGATTGTACAAAGGAAACTGCGTTTGAAAAGAGATTTTTAGTTTGAGAGTCATTGCGAAAATTCCGCATTACAGCAACATACAGAGGAAAATAGTCATACAATTAATATGAATTCTGCAGAATCATTAATCCCGTGCAATAACAATAACAATAGAAAGTTTTTAGAGTCCTTCATCATTAAAAATACTAATAATTTTAATATACATCCAAGAGAAATAAAAATTGATGATCCTCTGAATGAGTTATTGAAAAATGAAAGATTTTACAAGAACATATTAGGTAAAACATGAGGTCATAAAGTAAAAAAATATATAATTTTCAAACCAATGAAAAATTTAAAATTTTTCAGTCTTTAACTAGTCTTGAAAATAACTTCTTTTCTTTCACTGTTCCTATTGCCTTGAATAAAGATCTCCGGGTGAGAGATCGAAAGCTTGGTGCTGATTTTAATAGATTCCCTTGTTTTTTACTATTTGTTACTTTGTTTTAATTTTTTATGTTTTTATTGTTTTAAAAGTCTTACTCATAGGTAGATAATAGGGTTTATTGATGAAGTATATATATATATATATATATATATATATATATATATATATATATATATATATATATATATATATATATATATATATATATATATATATAATATAGTATAGAAGTTCATTAAAAACCGAATCAAAAATATTGAAAGAGGAAGTAATAATTCGTAATATATCTTTTGATCAAGTAATTAGAAACTTCCTCTCAAAAGGCTTTTAAAGTTCCTTTGTTGAAGACTTGAGGCTCTTTTGGGGAACTTCCAATCTCGTTTTTTGTATTATTAAAAGGAGGCAAACCTGCGACAAACTTGTATTACACGAATTTTGTAATAATATTTTGCAAGATATTTTACAAGATTTCAAACAAAATTTACTTTTATGTAAATTATATATATTATATATATATATATATATATATATATATATATATATATATATATATATATATATATATATATATATATATATATATATATATATATATATACAGTATAATATATATACAACTGTAACCTTGGAGAAACCTGGATATGTGGCTTCAAAAATAGCCCCTCATCCATCCCTTCTCCGATCAGCACTTGGGAGTTGGCAGCTTGCGGTGATGGGGTTATTGCCACCCAGACCTTGCAGCCGGCTTGCCCTGGTGCACTGTTTAATTTTCATAAATATCTAAAACATTCGCTGTCATCAATTTAATTTTCATTTTGATGAACACCACCCCTCTTCTAGATCCCACTTCTTATTCTTGACCGAAACTCAGGTGTTAGAACGTTCTGATAGCAAACCCTTTTCTGTTTCCAATTTCTGTCTTTATTCTCAATTTCAGTTAAAGGCGGTTTTTGTGCATATATGTGAACGATGTTGTCTGTTCTCGTGTCTCTTATTTGGAGTCTTACAAATTTTATACCTTGTGGTTTAGACTCTCCAGTCATTCTATCTCTGATAGAAGTGAAGATGAACCCAATATACTACATACTTTCTTAACTTCTAATCCTTATCCTTATACTGTAAAACTCAATCCACCTCTAGGTTTTTCCGATAACTTCTTTATTTTTGAATCCTGCTTATTCCCTTCTTGCTTATTGCGAGGAAACGTCTGTGGCATTTAAGTGCCGCAAATTAGTCGTACTTGTTTTATTTCTTTTGGAATGAATATTGTTTTCATAGGAGGGGTCTCTCAGAGTGTGCAGAACGCATTTCCTCTGGCATAAAGGCGAACATTCCATATTCTTTGCCTTCTGCTAAACCTAACAAACCTTGGTTTAACTCTGCTTGCTCTCGTACTATTCGTCGCAGGAATGCTGCCCTCAGGGATTTCGGTCGTCTTCAAACTCCAGAAACCCATGCAACTTATATCACATGATCTTCTTCGGGAATCGAGCTAAATCTCTTCTCCTCAAAGCCAAAATCTTGTATCTTTCTTAGAAAATGCAATAATTTTTCTGGTTCTTCTTCCTCACTCTCTTTCTGGCATTTTTCAAAAGATGTCAACTCTAACTTTGCTTCTTTCTCTTTCTTTCCTCTAATATCTTCTGACGGCAACTACCATTTTATCTGCTTCTAAAGCTGAACTCTCCGATCAAACTTTTGATTCTCATTCAACTTTAGACGTTTTCGGAGCTTTTTTCTTTCTTCTACTC
Organism: Armadillidium nasatum; assembly: GCA_009176605.1. Lineage (NCBI taxonomy): Eukaryota > Metazoa > Arthropoda > Malacostraca > Isopoda > Armadillidiidae > Armadillidium > Armadillidium nasatum. The sequence goes on from SEYY01022590.1 coordinate 8,086, forward strand.
CCTTCAACTTATTTATGACTAAAATTATTGTAATTTTTTCTAAAGACGTCATTTCTGCCCTCTCTAAGTTTAGCACTAAAAAGGTGAACGATCCTGATGACATTCCTCCACTAGTTCTCAAAATTTATGTTTCTGAGCTAGCACCCTGCCTTCGTAAACTATTTTGTCGATGTCTTTCTACTTTGACCTCCCCTTCTTGCTAGAAACGTAGATTCAGCCATCCTATGTAAGAGAAAGGCTACCCCTCTCAATCCTCAAACTATTGTCCTATTTCTTTAACCTCCGTTCATTCTAAAGTTTTCGAATATATCCTTAACAGGAATATTTATAAACATCTCAATTCTTCTAAGCTCCATCTCTGATCACCAATGTGGGGTTCATAAAGAGCACTCTTCTGATCTTCTTTCCTTTCTCTTTGACTCTTGTTTCTTCGTTCTTCGGCATTTCGGTGAATCTTTCGCTGTAACGCTAAGCATATGGAAAGCCTGTTTTAGAATCTGGTACAAAGCTTTGATTTCCAATCTTCTCTCTTTTGGAATCTATCCTTCTCACCGTGGCCTTCTCTCTAATTTCATTTCCGGTTGTTCTATAGCGCCTGTTGTAAACGGCCACAATTCTTCTTTTAAATCTATTAATAATCGTGTTTCTCAGAAGTTTATTCATATCTTCTACTCTTTTTCTACTTTTCCTTATTGACTTTCTCTCTGTAACTTCATCACTTATCCAATCCTATGTTGATAACTCAACTCTTCACCACTCTTTTCAGTTTGAAAAACGAACCTCCCAACTGCAGTAAATTGACGCAAGGAAGGTGACTATGTAGCCTAACCTCTGATCTTTCTCGTATTTTAAATAGGTGTAGAGAAAACATGATATTTTTCAATGCCTAAAAAGCTCATGCTCTCTACTAAGCATACTCAGTACAACCTTCTACACAAATATGACATAATCTTGGGATTCACACAACCTAAACTTTCGAGTGTCCTTAATGATCTTGTTTTATATTTTTCGCATGATCTTTCTTGGAAGCACCACTTTACTTCTCTTTCTAAACAAGCTTCTAAGAAGTTAGGTGTTCTGAGAAGCCTTCGAAATTTTTTCACGCTATCCGGGTTTCTTAATATTTATATGAGTGTTTTACGCCACTGTATGTAATACAATTCAAATATCTGGAGTTGTTCCACTTACACAGCTCTTCTCGAAAAGGTAGAGTCTATGGTTTTCGATTTAAAGACTATTTCTCTTGCTAACTCTCTGCAGGTATGTATGAGATGTTTAGCTGCAAAGTGAGGACAGAGTACAGGGATGAGGAATGGTTCGAGGTCAAAACAGGAGTCAGACAAGGAAGTGTGTCATCCACTATCTTGTTTGTGGCATACATGGATCTAGTCTTCCGTAGAGTAAGACGAGATGTAGTTGATTTAGACGGAGATATAATGGCCTAAACAGACTATATAGCATGTTGGAGTTAGAGAGAGGAGATGTTGAGGAAGGTGATGCTGAGTTTTGTTAGGAGATTGAGAGAGATGGATCTGGAGATGAACATGGATAAAACGGGAATCCTTATGGTAAAGAGAGAGAGAGGGGTGAGAAGTTGAGGGTGGAGCTTGGGGGGAAGATGATCAAAAATGTGATGGAGTTTATATATCTGGGTGTTTGTTTACAGAGGAGAAAGGAAACACACAGGAGATAACAAATAGGATTGAAAAATACAGCAGAGCTGTAAGAATGTTATTCCAATCATGAAAAATAATGACTAAGGTTTGGAGGTTAGAAAAGTCATTTTCAAAGATGTGTTGATGCATATTTTGATATATGGATCAGAGACATGGAGCACTACGAAGAGAGAGGCCTCGGAAATGGAAAATTTGAGGGGGTTGGCAGGCAGGACGAGAAAGGACAGAATACGGAATATAGATATGAGGGCAGAATTGGGAGTTTGTCCGTTGATGCATAAGATAGACGCCGAGTGACTGAGATGGTGGGAACATCTGGAGAGGATGGAGGAGGATAGGGTGGCGAATAGGAGTTGGATGTGGAGGCCTGATGGAAGGAGGCTGAGTGGTAGACCCAAAAAAGAAGTGAAGGGAGTCGGTGGAGGATTCGTTGAGGCGTCATCGAATGCCTGCGATGGAACAAGTGATGGTGGAGGGTAGGTACCATTGAAGACAGAGAAGAGAGGATACTTGTGCTGATCTCACTGATAGGATGCTAGTCTTCCTGGGAGAGGATATATATATATATATATATATATATATATATATATATATATATATATATATATATATATATATATATATATATATATATATATATATATATATATTTATTTATTTATTTATTTATTTATATATAAAAACTCAAAGAGGAATCGCATATTCCCTATTTTTTAAAAGTTAACATTTAAATAAGTGGATAATTAATTCATTATGTAAACTAGGGAAACAATTCTTAAGATTTCCTTCATTTGCTAAACTCGTTTTGTAATTTGTCGAGTCCTATCTGAATTTATTAAAAGAACGTCTTTTATTCAATAAAACCATCGATATAACACATTCCAACAATTGAATTAAAAAAATGCTATTATTGTCAGTATTTTTTTTTAAAATAATCGGCAACTCCTAACCACCCTAACCTTCTTTTAAAGGAAGGATTAAAGTTAGAACAGAGATACTTTGGTGAAAACATGATATCTCTACAACTGTGTTGATGTATAAAATTTCACTAACACTAAGGAAAAACTCAAGGAGTGTTTATAATTCTAAATCTATCTCAAGAGATACTTGCCTAATGTTACTTTTTTAAATAAGGGTCTCAGCCTTCCCAAAATTGTAGAGTTTAATTAGGAAAAATTATATATGCCAAACTCATTCCAAAGTGTAGCTGCTTGGTAACCAATTTGTATAATGGAAATGATTTGTACAATGAAGCTACTTATTTATATTGGAACTTCGTTATCATCAAATTAACGGCATTAACTTAAACTCATACCTTGATTTACCTCAAATTGTGATGCTTGCAATGCATGGCAAGGGCGTTGCCTACAGGGATTATCGACGTTCCAAAAGAAACTCATTCAACATAAATATAATTTAGGGGTTAATTCTTCTCGATACCAAGACATCTTTTTTTTGCTATTTCGGAAATACAGTTAATAATCTCTTCTTCTTCTTCTTCTTCTTCTTTTTTTTAATAACAAATGCGAATTTTAATTTTTCTTCTTTCACTCTCGTTCTCTCGTTTCTTCAGATGATTCTGCAACTGTCTTATCTTCTACTAAATCCCAACTATTCAAGCAAACTTTTGCCTCTAACTCCATTTTAGATAACAGCTCCCAATTTACGCTATATTGTTATAATAATAATGATAATAATAATAATAATGATAAAAATAATAATAATAATAATAATAATAATAATAATAATAATAATAATAATAATAATAATAATATTATTATTATTATTATTATTATTATTATTATTATTATTATTATTATTATTATTATTATTATTATTATTATTATTATTATTATTATTATTATTTTATTTTAATTTTAATTTTATCGATTGCACAAAACATATATTTGCATTTTTATTGCTAATATTTATTTATTTATTTATTTTAATTTTTTTTTTTTTTTTTTTTTTTTTTTAAAATTTAATAAATAAAAAAATATATATTATTATTATTATTATTATTATTATTATTATTATTATTATTATTATTATTATTATTATTATTATCATTATTATTACTAAATTTTAAATTTTCCTAAGCTTTTTTAACGAATATATGATTCTTTAAATTTACCTTTATGCGTTTCTCAGTTTAAGATTCGAATATATGAATCGTGATTTGTTGAAATTGAAGGAAGAATCTTTAGAGGCAAGACATAATCCAACTTTCCACGAAGGAAATCTTCTCCATCACTATCATAAGTTATCATAAATTTCATGTCTTTTGCCTTATGCCAATTTTTATTTTTTTTATTTATTTTTATTTCTTGATATTTTTTATGCTTTTATTCAGGCATTTATTAAAGAAAATTTCTTAGTTAAAGAATTTTTCTAAGTTAAAAAAGTTTGAATAACTTGGATCGAATTTATTACGTTTCTTATATTTTGTGATTTAAAATCAAGACTAGAATTTGAACAATGTGTATAAAAGTCGTTTTTAAAATATCATATATAAAATTTTCTTGATAAAATTTTTCTACTATTTCTGCTTTTGACACTGTATTTCTTATAAGGTAAGAAACAATATCATTTAATAATTTTATTTAAAAATCTGTGAATTTAAAATAGGAATTTGCTTGATTTAAAGTTTGATTCAAATTTTGTAAGATTGAAAATTATATTTAAAAAAAAAGTAATTTTGTCCAATACTGTAAAAAACTTTAAATGATTCTCTCTTCAAGTTCACGAGCAAAGACAGGTGAAGAGCAAAATTTATTATTATTATTATTATTATTATTATTATTATTATTATTATTATTATTATTATTATTATTATTATTATTATTATTATTATTATTATTATTATTATTATTATTATTATTATTATTATTATTATTATTATTATTATTATTATTATTATTATTATTATTATTATTATTATATATATATATATATATATATATATATATATATATATATATATATATATATATATATATATATATATATATATATATATATATATATATATATATATATATATATATATAGTATATATATATATATATATATATATATATATATATATATATATATATATATATATATATAAAAATAATAAAATAAATAATTGAACAAATAAATGAATAAATAAATAAATAAATAAATAAATTTTTAAGATGTTTTGAAAGAGTGAAAAGCTGTCAACGCCTAAAAGGAGTGTATTATTATTCTCCAAAAATTAACAGTTCTGGATGTCAGAGAAAGCATTGCATGAGAAAACATTGTTTATCATGCATTTTTATATATATTTATCATTGTTTAAAGCAAAAAATAGAAATAATGAACCCTGAATAGCCTACAAATCAATGACAATGTGCCAGTTTTCACAAATATTTTTCTCTAAAATTCCTTATGAAGTTAGAGTTTACTGAAGTCATACAACAATTCTCTCTCTCTCTCTCTATATATATATATATATATATATATATATATATATATATATATATATATATATATATATATATATATATATATATATATATATATATATATATATATATATATATATATATATATATATATATATATATATATATATATATATATATATATATATATATATATATATATATATATATATATATATATATATATATATATATATATATATATATATATATATATATATATATATATATATATATATATATATATATATATATATATATATATATATATATATATATATATATATATATATATATATATATATATATATATATATATATATATATATATATATATATATATATATATATATATATATATATATATATATATATATATATATATATATATATATATATATATATATATATATATATATATATATATATATATATATATATATATATATATATATATATATATATATATATATATATATATATATATATATATATATATATATATATATATATATATATATATATATATATATATATATATATATATATATATATATATATATATATATATATATATATATATATATATATATATATATATATATATATATATATATATATATATATATATATCTGAAAACCTGATACGTATGACAAAGCTTAACAAGAATAGTTGAAACATAAATAGCAACGTTTCAACTCCTTGGAGTCATCCTCAGGCCTACAATAAAAATGAAAGAATAAGTAAATAAATAAATAAATATATAACACGAATAAACTAAATGAACAAATAAGAAATTAAAAAAAATTGATTTTAATTTTTCTTTTTTATCCTTTAAATTATCTAAGTACAAATTATAATATAATCAATAAACAATATTTACCTTTAAAAGCAACCAAATATGCCCTCTTACAAAGACAAAGAAAATGTGATTATTTACCGAATTTTAATTAAGGAGAAAATATGATAGGCGGAGTCACCAAGGTTTCGTTGGTTTATAAATTTTCTTAATTATTGGGTAGATTTTAAATCGAAAATTAAGAGTTACAATTTAATACAAAACACATTGTTTTAAAAATAAGCTTGCACAAAGACACTTAAAATGAGGATTGATTGGTGAAGAGCTGCAGAAGACAAGATATTGTATTATTGAAAGGTTCGTTGTGGAAAACAAAATTTTTGGGTGGTCTCTCATGGGAGATTGTTCTTTCACGTTAATTAAGAAAGCGTAAATTAAGTGACTAATATTCCATATGATACCATATGTTACCTAGAGGTGGAATCAGTTTATAAACCTGGATGAAATCAAAGACAAATGTAATACTACACTACTCCAGGCATAAGCAAAACAGGCAGTTAAGCTTTGTATTGAAAGAAGTATGAGATTCTACGTCTGTTGATTAAATGAAGTTGACTTTTATGTGCAATAAAAGAAGAGAAAAACTACTTTGCATTGGCTAACTTTTGTTCGAACGTTTTGTACCCTAAGTATAACTGAAAACAATGTTATATTCAGTAAGAAATACTCTTTTTCCTACCATTCATTACACTGGTATGCGCTAGAATTTTTTTTATGTCTGATGTTTTTAAACGAATTCTATAGAAATTGACCTCGCTAATCACGAAAATGATATTAGTTTTCCTCTATCCGGTCAATTTTTCTTGCTATGGAAAATTTTTTAATTACTAATACTCTGTTCTTTTTCTTAGACCCTTTTTGCTTATATCATTAATAAAACGCTTGATGCGAGGTGGTGAAACTGCAAAAGACTCCAAAACGAAACTGGAATTGAATAAAGTACATGGAAAATCAATTGCAGTTGAACCTTTTAATATAAAGAAATAAAAAATGCCACACATTGGAGTATTAATTAGGGAAAAAAGGCTCTTAATTGTTTTTCTCTTATGAGTGGTTCTAGGCACGTCCCCTTTCAAACACCAGCAGTAGTCGGCCATCATGTTAATGTCCTAGCGACCCTGATATTTTCCCTCTATTGTTCGGTTATCCTGGTGAAACCTTTCCCTTTGTTCCTCACTATTATCTCCATAATTTTCGAAAAAATAATCCAAGTGAGAGCATAAAAGTGCCGTTTTATAGACATACGAGCTCCCCGGGTCTCAAAACTTTTCAACAGATTACAAACGATTTCTTTATACTCGTCACTCCGTTGCTTTGCTAAAAAACTTACAAGTAAGTAATTTAAAATCAATCCAAGCTTTCTATTTTATTTCTTCCAATGGTCTTTTTAAACTCAGAATCTTTCATTAAGATCTAATCTAAGGACTATCAAAAATACCAGTAATTAATTTCACATCACTTATGTGTGGAAATTTGTTTTGTATGTAAAGAAAAGTTTGTTTCTATTTATTTATTACCTTAACAAGATTTTTCACCAAACCTAACTTTATATACAGTGGTGGGAGTAGAATATTTTTAGAATCAATAAATGGGTTAGCAATGACATTTTGAAATCCAGGTTTAAAGATTTTCGAAATGGCCATTCATGTCGTTTAAAATATTTGTCGTCTGCCCCATTATCTCCCAAACAAAGAAAGCAGGAATGCTTATTGTAACCTCCTTGCATTCTAAAACCAGAAATATAACCTGTGAAAATGAAAGAAGCTAAGTACATTTGTTTTTTTTTTTTAGCGTCATTGCTCTCTTCATTATTTAATCTCTAATAGTTTTATGGTAATAAAAAGAAATTTACACTAACGTACCTTGAGATTACGACAAACTCTTCAATGATGATCGATGTATTTGAGGGAGTCAAGGAGAATTTTCATATGGTCATAATTTTCAATCAGTTGGATAAAATAGCCAGCTGAAACAGAACCAAGAAAATTACCATTATATATTACAGCTTTTAGAATTCTATTTGATGAGTCTATAAATAATCTCCATTCAGATGGCTTATAAAAATCTCCTAAAGCTCCGATAAAACCCTTAATCTCCGAGCAATATACCAAAGACGAATTTTCATAAAGAGAAAAGAACTGCCTGAATTCTTGATCTCTATTTCTGTACCAGTAAAATGTTGTTCATGGTTTCAGTAAATTGCTATCTCTAAGACTAGTGCCAAGAAGCTGGGCCGACTATTTTGATAGTCTTAAATCTCTTGTGAGATCATTGAGCTGTGCTTGTGCAAATGATTTTGGCTCATTGAAATCAGATGAAGGTAGAATGAATGCTTCGGAGTTGTCCTCTTTGCTTATCTCATCATCAAAAACTTTATCCAGATTTAAGCTTCGAGGCCCGTCTGGAAACGTAATTCCTGGTCCATGAGGGATTGATATTATAACAGAAAGCACATCTGGTTGTTTCCTTGTTTACTTCTGAAGCAACAGATTGACATTCATTAAACTTGGAGAGGCATGAAGGCTCGCAAATTTGCATGTGTATTTACATGTAGTTTTAATTCCCTAATTTACTTACCTCGAAAGTTTGTCATGCAAAAATTAACAATCTCTTCCATGGTATTTTCCTTCCTCCTATACCATATGTTTACCAAAAGAGAACGTTTCACTTGCTCCATCGTTTAAGGTATTCAACACATGTTCAGCAGCGTATGTGAGGTACAAAATCTTTAACTTGTTCGCCCTACTTAAGGCTAAAATAGGCATGATATGAGGCCTTTACAAATGATTGAATGCTAGATTGCTACCAAGACAGCATAACTTTGTTACACATGTTGCAAAATTTATGTGCGTTATTTTTGTAATTTCTATTCATGATAAATATTTTAAAACTAAAAAATAGCTATAATAATCTTATAACACACAGTGTACTGTTAACTTTCTAATATAAAACATAGTTATGTAAGAAAATTTTATGATAAAAATAAAGGTATTACAGCGTTTGAACAAATCAACATTAAAAAAGTTTAAAATAAAATATGCTGTAAGGAAAAAAGTATACCTGATATAAAAAAAAACGGATTGAAGATTTGCATTCAAGGTGAAAAATTGATATAGAATCACTTAAAAAAGATGTCATAAAAAATAACGCAGACCACTGTTATTGAACTAAGCAATAGTATGATCCTGCCCTCTGCAAAATCCAACTTTTTGGGGGAAGCTTGATCGAACTAATTTATTAAATAAAAAATATCAAATTTTCACTTCAAAATTACATAACTAGTAGGCCAATTTACTTAAAACACTGCTGTTTGGACGGTAGCAATCACACCCTCAGTGACCAATTTTCATTACATGAATTTAAGTTTTAATCTACCCGAGCGTTTTCAACCTATTTCTACTAGTAATGTAGCAACCGTATGAATTGCGACTGCTTGCGTAGAAGTACAATCAATTTAAGATGTAAACAAGTAGTCTCAGTAGTAGGGAGCGAGCCTCTACTGTGCTTGGGTGTGGTGTATTTTCTCAGTTGTTTATATTATATTTAATTAATATTTATTTTTATTCATTTTATTAATTTATTTATTCATTTATTTTTATTTATTGTATTTATGTATTTATTAATTATTTATATATTAACATTTTTATTATTAAATTATTACTATTTTGTATTTATTGTATTATAATATGAGGGTCTGCGGATAACGACGGGGCTTTCCGATTGTTCCCAAGAAGAGCCTGGAGGTGGCTGCCATAGTGAAGTTTTTCCTTACAGAGAGAATACTTTATGTACTCCCTTTATATCAGCCTTTAGATCCAAACAGCCCCAGCTATGACTCCTCATATTGAGTAGGTGACTCTTGACGTTCCGCCTACTGTTCCTTTGTAATCCCATCTTCGATTTTTTCCCAACTTCCTCCGTTCATAACCCTCTCCTTTCAAAAGTTCTTGTTTGCTCCATTCCTGATATAAAGATTTAACATTCTTCAGAGTCCCATCTCCTGTGGGCATAAAGGGAAATGAACAGGCCAACAGAGTTACACTCCAGACTATTAGTTTCTTATACCTGCCTACAAGCAGAATGTCTTGCTGACACAGATTATTATTCTCATCTTCCGCAAGGATTCTTTACTTTCGGGAAAGAATGCTCGACTGAGGATTGTTGAAGTCCAAGCTGTGTAGTGTCAAACCCCTTGTGAGGAGTCGGATATTCTGAGTATGTGGTAGCCTTATGGAAGTGATCCCTACTCGCTTACATATTGGCCACACCAATGTCCATAAAGAGACAGTTTGTCCGTTTTCGAGCTCAACTTTTCCGTAGTCAGTCCTTGATTTCTTCGTTGGATATTATGCACTGTCGGTTACAAGACTCATATTTTCCCTGGCTTTGGTAACATACATTTACATGATCGTCTCGCTTACAATACTATAGGAACCCAATTCTTTTCGTAGTGACACTATTTTCGCTTTCTTCAGAAATTGTACAGATTCTTTAAAATATAAACCTCCATAGCCAATCTATATCGTTCGACTAGGTTGCTTTCCTGACGTTAGTTTTCCAACAGTTTCGCGTATAGTGACGTCACCGATACAAGAACTCAAAAAAAAATTTGTTTATTGATTTGAATTATGATGATTATGATTATCCTATTTTATGATTATCATTTTTTATTATTGATTATCATTTATTTATTAATGATTATCATTTTTGTTTGATTTTTTATTATGATCATCATTTTGATTGTCATTATGATTATCATACATAATCATTATCCTTATTTTTAATTTTTTAAATTTTTAATTGCATTGTTGTAAATCATTATAAATCATAACTTATTAGTTAATTATTTTTAATTAATTGTTTATTGGTCATTGCATTATTTTATTAAACTAATTAATAATGATAATAATTAATAACTAATAACTGATATGATGAATAATCAATAAGAATAATAAAAATCTTAATTATTTTTATTAGTTAAAATTATAGTTTAATTATTTTATTATGTTTTTAATTATAAATTATCAGCTTAGTTTTTTATGCAGTTTATCAGTCAGATGATGATTCAAAAATGTGGAGTAGCAAAACAATCGTCATTTAACTGCTCAAAAGAATAGACATCAGTATTTGGAAACAAATAGAATGCTTTTATGAGCATCGTACATAACACTTAGTGGCAAATTACATATTTTATTCCCAGTAATGTTTAGTTTCTTAGAATAGAATTAGAATTTACATTTTTATTTACTTTTAATATTATAAATTTTTCCAGAACTCTCTTACGGTTGACTTGGAAAAATATCAAAATATTAAGAAAATCTAGAAAGATTGATCCAAGATTGCCAGATTCTCATCCTCTACATATGGAATTTAACTTAGAAGAAAAATACTCCACAGACGACTATCTGACAACCTACAAACTTGTAACAAACGCTCGGAAAAGAAATTTTGGTGATTTATTTAAAAATACCATCATTGCCTTTTATTTATGTCAATGCCTTAAAGAAGTAGATTTCTTTAAGTGAGAAAAAGTAAGTTCAGAAGACGAACTATTTGTTGCGAGTTTAATGTTAAGACACATGCAAAATTTATCATGTAATTCGCACAATAGTGCAGAGTTTATGGTTGGTGAAAGATACTTAGGCACAATTTCAATTGTCTATTTGGGAGTAAGCATTCACCCAACTATCTCTTTAATAAATCACAGTTGTAATCCAAATGTATTTAAATATATTAGTGTAAAAAACTATATTGTACGAGCAACTAACATTAACAGAAAAGGAGAACGACTTTTTGACAACTATTCAAACATATTTGATACAATGGGAAGAGATTCAAGACGCAGCATTTTAAAGAACAAATATATGTTACATTGCACCTGTATAGCTTGCGAAGAAAACTGGCCTATATATAATAATAATAAAGTGTTCATGAGGCTTGCCTGTCCTGAAGAACATTGTGATCAAATGGTAGAATACGACGGAAAGGAAAAAATGTTATGTCCATCTTGTGGTTTTAATAAGAAGCACGAAAATAAGTTGAAGGAAGTTAACAGAGAATTAATAGATTTTGACCGTGGAATAGATTTAATGAAAAGGGGTCTTATAGAAGAAGAAGCTGATGTTATTACAAAATTCCAAATGTACGCAAGCAAGAATTTTATTCCACCAACATTGTGCATAACAATATATCAGAAATTTTTCAAAAGATGCTTTTTTTTTTTTACAAGGAAATGTATTTCATAGTGATGTAAATTGAAGGTTCCTTTTTTATTAGGTTTTAAAAATTTGAACAAAATAAATATTTTAAATTAATTTTATTTTACCACAACTATTTGGTTTTACTTTTTATCAAAGATCAAAATAAAAGAAAAAATCTTAATTATATATATAAATATATAATCTATATATATTTTTTTCCTCCGGTGGGCAAAGGCCAGAGGCCTACCAATTTCCATCAGAGTTAAGACAATATTGGAACCCAATCGTTAAAAGCCGACATGTCCCGATACATTGCACTTGAAAGTATACGAGTCTAAGGAAGTTGGCAAGACTGATAAATAGGGGGATACAATGTTCTCAATTTTAAAAAGAAAAAAATTTGAAATTTTTATGAAATCTACAGGGTATATGCATTTCAACGCACTGAAAGTAATTTCTGAAGTTTTTTCTGTGTCTATGACTGTTTGAAAGATTTTTGGAAAATTTACCTTTGGAAAAAGTGAATAGCGTGGAAGAACCACTGGCTGAAATGACGTGAAAACTGAACTATATATTTACAAATCTATTTGCTACAATTATATCTTAACAAATTTTCGATATCTGCTTTAGAAAAAAGTTATATGCTCTTTTCTGACCATCTAAAAAAAAAAAAAAAATTAGAAAAATTTTTTTTTGCCCGAAAGTTAAATTTTCCAAAATTTCAAATTTTTTAGTTGCACAAAAAATTTTTTTCGAATAAACTTCTCATTTTTGGCAGTTGTTTAGAGGAGGTAAAAAGTTACATTTTCTCAATACATTATTCAATGCTGTTTGTTCTTTACGAGATATAGAATCTCAAATTTTGACTTTTTAAACAATTCAAAATTTCCAAACTGAGAGGCTATATCTCGGGGGGGGAGGGGGGAACAAATCGCATCAAATGATGTATTGAAAGTTTTTCTATCTCTGTACCACCCCTAAGCAATTGTCAAAAATGAAAAAAAAGGTTATCGTGTTTTTTTTTTTTTTTTTTTTTTTTTTGTTTTTTGTCCGGAAGGATGTTTTCCAAAATTTCAAAAATATTATCTACAGTTGGGCAGAAAATGGCATATAATATTTTTTTTTAAAGCGGATATCAAAAATCTATTATTATACGATTGTAACCAATAGATTTGTGAATATACAGTTCAATTTTCACGTCATTTCGACCAGTTATTTTTCCCCGCTATTCACTTTTTTCAAGGGTAAATTTTCCAAAAAACTTTCAAACCGTTATAGACACAGAAAAACATAAGAAATCGACTTTTTTCCGAGCGTTGAAATGCATATACCTTGCAGATTTCATAAAAATCGCTCAAAAAGTTTGAAAAAAGCAAATTGGATCCTCCCTTTATATAAAGGGAATGGGTTCCAGACTTTACCAGTATAGTACATTTAAGATTGAACATAGCGATTAAGTCTGGGGTCAGAGAGTTGGACAGTAAAAGGATGAGATTGTGTAGAAAGACGTGTCGTACGATCCCTTCTCAGTGGAGAAGTAATGCTACGGGAAAGTTCAGAAGAGCAGTGCTCATTGTAATAGCAATAGTATAGAGAGAGACAACAATTTGACTGGTAGAAAGAGTCTGGGGAGAACGAGAGCCGAGGAAATGATAAGAAGAAAAGCTCTAGACTTCACCTATTCAAGGAGAGCTGTATGGGGTGTAACCACCACAGATGGGATGTGAACAATTCCATATAAAGGGGTCGTAAAAGCAAAAATATGGACGAAGATATCTCACAAAACACAACCTCTTAGAAGCTTATTTAGAAAGAGAAGTAATGTGGTCTTTCCGAGAAAGATCGCGAGAAAAAGAAAACACCAAGAATATTAAGGAGAGATGAAGATTTTTGTTGAGCGTTTTCGAAAAAGATGTCATAGTTGTGTCGAGTAGAAAGATGGAGGAATTGAGTCTTTGATTCATTGAAAACAGCCATGTTTTCTCTACCCCAATTTCAAATAAGATATAGATCAGAGGTTAATTGCTGCAAAACCGTCCTCCTCGCTTCAGTTAACTGCTTTGGGAAAGGAGTCTTTCAAACTGAAAGGAATAATGAATGGTGGAGTCATCATTATAGGAGTTGATAGGTGATGAAGCAATAGAGAGAAGATCATTGATGAAAAGTAGAAAAAGTGTTGTGGATAATACAGACCCCTGAGGAGCCCCACTATTAATAGATTTAAAGGATGAACGGTGGCCGTCTACAGCAGTAGCTATAGAACGACCGAAAAGGAAATCAGGAGATCACATAGAGAAAGATAGATTCCGAAAGAAGGACGTTTGGAAATTCACCGAAATACCAAAGAGCGGAGGACCAATAGTTCGAGAGAAGGTAAGGTAGATACCATTAAAGCGTCATTTACGAAAACCATACTGGCCATCAAAGACAAGAATAGAAGAGCTGATATGTTTCCAAATCTTCCTGTAATTAAGGATAGATTCGAAAACTTTAGAGAGAACGGAGGTCAGAGAAATGGGACGATAGTTGTAGGGTTGAGAGGGACCCTCTTTTTCGGCACAGGTTTCATGAGTGCACATTTTCAGAAAGAAGTAGAAATACAGTAGAAAGACAGAGACGAAAAAGTTTACCAAGCTTATATATATATATATATATATATATATATATATATATATATATATATATATATATATATATATATATATATATATATATATATATATATATATATATATATATATATATATAATATATTAGTTTAAACAATAAAAATAATAAAAGATTAAAAGCAAGGCGAAATCAACAAAATGTTGAGACCGAAATAAATAGAACTAGGTTAAAAGTTTAAAAGCACATTATATTTCAGAAGCTTTAAACATAGCTCTCTCTTCAGATGTGATCACATCTGAAGAGATGTGAAAGCTATGTTTAAGCTCTGAAATAAAATGTGTTTTTAAACTTTTAACCTAGTTCTATTTATTTCGGTCTCAACATTTTGTTGATTTCGTTTTGCTTTTAATCTTTCATTATATTTTATTGTTTTAATTAGTGGTTTTATAATTATTAATAATATCAGAGTGCGAGTTTTTTAGTTCTCTTTAATAATTTTTAATAAATATATATATATATATATATATATATATATATATATATATATATATATATATATATATATATATATATATATATATATATATATATATATATATATATATATATATATATATATATATATATATATATATATATATATATATATATATATATATATATATATATATATATATATATATATATATATATATATATATATATATATATATATATATATATATATATATATATATATATATATATACATAATAACTAAAAGAAGAAGAAAAGATGGTAAATTGGTTGAATAAATCAGTCTTCTTTTAAGGTTAAACTTATTTGCTTATGTTTATCCTACAGAGGATGCGTGAAAAATTAATTATCAGTCCGTTCTTATACGATACAGTGCTCAATTATTAATAAAATTTCAAGTTTTGAAGGTTTTCAAAGATAGGATTTTTTACAACTTTATGACATGAATCGTTATATCTTTTTCTTCTTAATAGTGTATAAATAATACAAAGTGTTTTCGATTAAACACATGCCTTAAAAACCTTACTTAATATAATGATCTTCATAGAGTATAAATTAAAAAAAAAAAATGTAAATTGAAATTTTTGGAAATTAGTTTTGCTGTTCATCGAATTATTAATGTATAGTGCTTAGTCACTAAAAATGGTTAAAAATAAGCAAAGTTTATTTCATTTGAAACTTAAGGCTTGTGACGAAGTTGAAACATCAGATAGTCATCAATTTCAACCTTTTATATTAAATATTTGTAATGCTTTTTAGGCGTCGTTACAATCCATTAGGATTGTTTGGTTAGGTAATATAATTCTCCAAAATTTACAACTTTGTAAGTATTACGAATTCAGGTCGATCTGGTGTCCTTTAATCAACAGCGTTCATTGTTGCGCTTCAAAAACGCACACATAAATTCATGTATTAATTTGAAAACACACAATCGGTTTCAGGAGACGTGCCCTGAGAAAGTTTTATATTCATACGATTAAATTCACTTAAGAACATTTAATTTCCCTCTACAAAAAACAAAATAAGTAAAATAATAGTGTTATATTCCGACGAGAATTTTAACTTAAAATAGTTTCAG
>SEYY01022591.1:12500-15692 GCA_009176605.1 Armadillidium nasatum
AGAAAAACAACAGGACTGAAAAAAATTCAATCTTTTTCTGTCACTCTCCTAACCTAGTTGATTCTCAAATGAGAATAGTGAATAAATATAAAAATATAAATAAATGAGTAAGTACACTCGTTCGTAATTTATTGGTTTAGTGGACTGTATTTTATAGGATTTTATTAATTAAATACGAAGAGGAGAATTAACAACAGTACTGCTAACTCTGGGATCTCATTTGCCCACATTCTTCCTATTTCCTTAATTCCTCTATCAGAAGGACCCACTTCCTAAGATATTAAGGGGAATAACCAAAGGTTGGGTCCACACAAAAGTAATGTGTGCTGTTCTAGGAAATAAATAATCAATTTAAATTTAAACTTTAACCTTCCTAGCCTCTACTTTCAAGATAATTCACCTCAAAAGAATAATGCACCTGTTTTACAGATATATTTAAGAATGGCTTATCTGGAAATTAATATATCTGAAAGAAAGAGAAAGTCTGTAATTGATCAGCAAAAATAAAAAATAAAATATAATCAAATGTTGTTGAAGTTGCTTTAATGTGAGATATGTAAGCAGAAATGTATTCAAATAAACACAAAAAAAATATAAATAATATAACAATTTAATAAATAAATATGTATAAAATAAATATAAAATAATATTTAATAAATAGTAATTAAAGCGTCAAAATATATACAACTAAATAATATAATAAAACTATCTTAACCTAAGTAATATTATCTAAATTATTTGTTAAAGAGTCAAATGTCATTTACTTAAAGACTCTTAAGTTTATTCAGAAAATAAATTTATTTACATCCCAAATCCACTAAGTCTGATGTGGATTTTTTAAGTAAGTTGATTTTAAATCAACAATTAGATACTATTAATAATACAAAACAAATGTAGCCTATTTATTAACAGGTTTTTATGTTTCTAAAAAATGAAAAAATGAAAAAATACTAACAGTGTAGCATGATGTTGTAAACAAAACTGTGTTTGACAATTTTTAAATACCAGAGAAGGTATTTTAATTTTCACCGAAAGATAGGATAGTAGAAGAAATACAGGACTTGGAAAAACTAAAAAATCCTAACAATGTCGTTCTACCCCAATCTGAAATAAAAAATAAAGTGAAAAACTTTTAATGGAGATTTTGTTTGATTTTTTTTAGACGTGGGAAATTTCAAAGTTTAAGACAAAACACAATAAATTGAAATTTCGCGTCAGGAAATCAATCTAAATATGAGAAATATTAAGTTGATTCTCTAATGAAGACATTCTTTAGTACTCTCCAGAAAAGTTAAAATTTACCAATTTTCACTTTTCCTAAAGCTTGAAAATCTTCAAAAAAAAATATCAACTTTAGAATTAAATTTCGGACAAAAGAATTCTGACAATTCTCTTCTTATACTCACGATAAATGGGGCTTGTCAGATAAACCTAGCTAACGAAATTAACCAGTGAGAACAAAGTAATTTTATATTTCCGTTGAATTATTCTATAAAAAAAGCAATTATTCCACCCTTAGCTTAGTGCTTCCTCCAATTAAAATTGGAGTTCTATACCTAATGGGATTGCGAAAGTTTAAAACAACCGTAAAATATTAAAGAAAATATTAACTTAGACTGCAATTTTAAATAGTTTATTATATTTAAAGAAACTCAAAATAACGCCATAATTGTTAAACGAGGGAGAGATCTAGAGTTTTTTTTAACTTGTTGCAGCCTAAAACTCTATCCTCTTAGAACGAAAGAGTTTGCAAGAGTGCCACGAATATGCAAAAAAAATTTTTTTTTGGCTTTTTATACTCCACTTTGTTGACGGAAAGGTGGTCTCTTTTTGTTAAGTAAAATATGAAAACCTTTTAACAGGAGACTTGTGTCTTATTCCATTTTATAATTTAACTAAACAAGTACAAACTGCGACATAAGGCTTCCATATATCAAAAAAGTAACAACTTTCTATGATTTCTTCCAATTTTTCAAATCAGCTTTGAAACAGTTGTTTGAATCCAAGGTATTTACTCCGTTTACTATATATTGTTACCAGATGTCACAATCTTGACAGTAATTTAAAGCCTTCAAATCCTTTAATTAAAATTTTTTTTTAAATTTTTTTTTTTTTTTTTTTATAGCAATCTTCTTATTTCAAATCTGGAAGCAGATTTTTAAAATTCCTTATAGTTTCCTTTTAAAAGTCTCTCAAGTTCAAGGTCATTTGTACTTAATTAAAAAAGTGGTTTCTGGCAACTATAAAAAAAAAAAATTTTAATTTTAAAATTTTTTTTCTTACAGTTTTATAGAGAATAATAAGCTGTTTCCAAATATGTAATTAGTTTTTATTAATTCTAAATAGTTTTCGAGATATGACCATTTAAAAATGGAAAAAAACATGTCATCATTTATCATTACTCCTCCTATTTCTTCTCCTCTCAGTGTTCCCATGTTTTTACCTGTGATTACTTTTCATCAGGTTCATGGGCTTCTGAAATCTATGAACGTTAGGAAGGCAAGCGGCCAGGATGGCATTCCTCTCCGAATTTTAATGGAGTGTGCCTCTGAGCTGACTCCATCCCTCGTTCAACTTTTCTCTCTTTGCCTTAATACTAGTACTTTTCCTCAGTGTTGGAAGCGCTCATTAGTCCAACGTATTCCGAAAAAAGGTAGCCGCTCTGAACCTTCTAACTTTCGCCATATAGCTCTCACTTGTATTCTGTCTAAGACCTTTGAAACCCTTCTTAACTCTCACTTCTTGGATCATTTGGAATCTCATTCCCTTCTATCTGATTATCAGTATGGCTATCGACGCTCGAGGTCTACTGGCGATATACTTTCCTATCTTACTGATCTATGGTTTTCTGCCCTTAGGGACCATGGGGAGACTTGCGTGGTGGAATTTGACATTTCTAAGGCATTTGACCGGGTATGGCATGTGTCACTGCTTTCCAAGCTCCCCTCCTTTGGGTTTCCTTCTTCTCTTTGCTTACTTATGTCTAGCTTTCTTTCTAATCGTTCTATTTTGGCTGTTGTTGATGGGGCGACTTCTTCTTCCTTTCCTGTCAATAGGTGTTCCTCAGGGTTCTGTCTTATCTCCTACTCTATTCTTACTTTTCATTAATGATCTTCTCAGCTATTTATCTAATCCTATCCATTCATATGCCGATGACTCAACCCTCCATTCTTCTATTCATTTCAAATCTGC